>JABSTT010002575.1:0-37714 GCA_013339685.2 Hyalomma asiaticum | reverse complement strand
ATTTGTTAACAGAGGAAAATCCTGGCGACTGCACAGCGTTTAGCATGGATGCAGAAGATTTGATTACTCGTTGCCGCATGAAGGTTTATTAAATTGCGTGAAAGAATGTATTCAAGAACAAGGGCAAGAGTCCGGTTTCATAGATAGATGCAGAGTTTCCACAAGCACTTTTCTAGAAATTCTTTCCATGTACTTAACGTCAACATTAGTTGGATACAGAGAAGGCGTGTTTGTGCAGAAATCAGGGATTTGTATAGGTTCAAAGCTCGCCCCTATTCTAAGTGATCTATACTTGAGCAAGTTTGACTGCCCTTTAAAAGAGGCCTTAGGGGACCACATCATCAGGGTATTTCGGTATGCGGACGATTACTTGGTACTATGTAGTAAGGATGATTTTGAATCTGTCGTCACCTATGTAAGCGATCAATTTATACTTAATGGAGATGGTCTAAGGTTTACGAAAGAACTACCGGAGAGAAACGTAATACAATTTTTAGATATCTCGTTGTCATTTGAGCAGAATCACGTGTGTTGGCAGTATTCCCCTAGAGCATCTAAGCCGTTGTTAAACTTTCACTCCAAGCATTCGAAAGTAGTAAAAAACCGAATAGCCTTGTCCTGTTTAAAGTCAGCCCTATCGAAGTCGTGCGTGCACCGTTTGACCATTAGCTTTAATGCGCAGGTCGAGCGCCTCTTAGATGCAGGTTACCCTAGACTAGCCATAGCCACAGTAGCTGAGCGTCTTAAGATCGATTTCGACCGGAACGCAAGCTGTAGCAGAGAGTAACATTAACAAGAAAAAGGTCGTGAGTATTCCGTATATCCACGCAGTTTCGCACAGGCTTAAGAAAGTGGGAAGTAAATATGGGGTTAATGTGTTTACGGCTCCCAATAAGTCAGGAAGTGTTTGTGCTGCCGTGCATGGAAGAATTGAGCGGATGGAAGGTAAGATGCGAACGGATATCAGTCAGGTTCATATCAGCCATGAACAACGGATATCAGCCAAGAACAATTTCACCGACTGTCGCATGGGTGTGGTTTATAAGATTCCTTTTAGCTGCGGACGTTTTTATGTAGGGCCAACTGCGCGTTGTGTTAGTCAAAGATTAATTGAACATAGAAGGTCGCTATCAGGTGGAACGCCGTCTAATCTATCTTTGCACTGCCAGGTCTGTAGCTGCATGCCCGAGTTAGACGAAACCGAGATCCTTTACAGGCATAAGAACGAAGATACGCGTTTACTGGTTGAGGCCTGGCATATCAGTACTAGTGGAAGTGCGTGCGTGAGTCAGCCGTCGATTAGCTAAACAGAGAGGAGATAGAATGCCTTAGCAGTTGTCTATCGCGTAGACCGGCATGTGTAACCGTATGACAGGTGGCGCTACCATTCCAAGCATGCGCAGATAAGCTGTGTGTCTTCTCTCTTTTTCGCCTCTGTGCTGTGCATCAGTTGTTAGTCGGCGTTCGTGTTGTTCACTGCTCACCTTGTGTCCGTGTCTTGCAAGCCTCTTCTTTTGATTATGAACTGTTCCCAACTCGCTCAACTTTCTGTCCTTTTGACAGAAAATCTCTCTTGACACTTTATATTTGAGCTGTTCTTGGTACTTACCTTCCCTTTTTCCGTCTCTCCTCGAAGAAACGAAGAACTATATTCTTGGTGCTCGTTCACGGACGTATGTTCTCTTCAGTGCGCTAAGGTCTGGCATTGAGACCAAAATCTACATGAGTCAATTAGCACCGTTTCCTTGAACATGGAGCCACCCGGGAGTGCTTACGTACCCGGCGGCTACCTTACCGTCGCGAACGGCTGGACAACAGCGCCATGATCAACGAAGACACCAAGAGAATCGCAAATTAATGCCTGCATGGTAGCGTGTGGGTCGCAGTATTCGCGTCAGACAGCGATGAGGGCGCCTCACAGCCCTGATCCATGCTCTCCGGGGCTCACCATCGCGCTTCGCAGATGGGAAGCGGAAAAAATTAATTTTGTTGCCGGAAACTCCCTGAGAGATGCATCCGTATTCGGCACATGTAGATAGCATAGCGCAAATAGAACCACTCCTTAAACTTTTTTTTTCGGTGTCGGTGGCCGTCACTTCTTCCATTACGAGTGCAGTGGGTCACCGCTACCCGACGAGGACGACGCAAGAAGCGAGATCACACCCAAACACCGCCCGTTTCTCATCGACGTTCGGTTGAAGAGCTGCATTGTATGCCGCTGTGCCAAGGCCAAGCGTTCTGGGGGAAAGAAAAGGAGCGGTTAGTTCAACGACATAGCCCACACTTCGTGCGGGAACGCAGCACGAACGCACCCGGAATCGGGAGCTGCGGTACCATAAACACTTCAAGCCTCCCAAGCAAGTTTGCAGGGCTGGCCCAGGCTCATGCTGTCTGCACAAGAGACGCGGGTATCGCTTTCGCTAACTTTTTGTGTTTTGTTATTATTGCTTTGTTGTTTTTCTCTACGTCGCCTTTCCGTTTCTCACTTCAAAAATAAAGCAGTCTGCCTGGTGCGCAGAAAGTGAACGGGCGTGTCGCGCCTTTTTCAACTCTCCGAAGTTTCTCTCCGAGCCTATAGAGAGGTAGCTAGAGCTCAGTCCGCGCAAGGTTTGCTGCCTGTTTGCTGTTTGTTCAAGCCACGGAGCAGCAGCATACCTGGCCGGAGTGACGAACGAATGTACACCGAGGCCAGAGTCAATGAAAACGCTAATCGAAGCGCAACTGAGGAATCCATGGCAGCAACGAACGGGGAATATTGAGAGATGAGCCGTGTGTGCGCGATGCAATGTGAGCCCCACGTGAGTTGAGCCCCACGGACTTATGGGAAGTATTCGTCCTCCATCATCGGATAGAACAAGCAACGTGCTGGAATAGCACTTCTATCTTGCAGGGTAAGATTTCGTTATTGTGATGATCCGAGTGACGATGCGCATTGCCGGATGTCTGCTTTTGCCTATCCGTGTCGTTATGGCAAAAAAAGAACTGTTTGACTGCGGGAGTACGGAGCAATGGTTCCACTAAAATAAAAGCTCGATGTTCTTGGCACGCGTTCTTCGCGGCTATATAAGGCCGCGTCAGATACGCGGAATTTGCCTGCGTACACCGTACGATGATGCGAGAGAACTTCATTTTACCAAAAATGTGTGTCTGGATGGCGTACCGGCCAAGCTGGTGCCGAGTATCATTGCTTTCAGGAATGGGTACACCATTCCGCACTGCGCGCCGGGTGCGGTCTGCTACGATGTCGTACGGGTCGTTCGCGCCGGATGCGGCGCATGCGCACTCGGATCATGCTAAAGGCGGATTCCACTACCGCCTCAAGGCTCCACTAAATGGCAGCTTTAGCCCAAGGTTCGCGGCGTGCTCGCCTGTACGGCACTGCCTGCGATTTCAGTCACGAATCAGATATTTTGTCGCATTTCATGCAGAACACAGATTAACCGCGGACACGCTCTCAAAATTTTTTCCTCTCCTTCCTGCAGCTATAACGAACTGAAGGCGTGTCGTTAAACACTTGCGAACCGTTTCTGCATGCAGCTTTAGTTGTCGTTTGCTAGCCAATAGAGGTAGCCGCGCGCTGCATTTGGCAGGGTTTGGGATAGCTTTTTCCTTGTTACAGAAGTAGTATGTGTCGACCCTCAAGTATGTACTTTTATGCCTTTCCGGCAATTCTCAAAGCCCTTGGGCAATCATTTTACTGAGAGGCTCTCTGTGGCTCAAACAACATATACAGTTGACTGCGCTGGTCTGTTGTACTTGAAAAAAGATCTCCTTCGTTTGCGTATGCACGCTATGTCGTATACGCATGTAAGGGTGGCTCGCATCTACATTACTACACTGAAAAAAACTGTCTGGATATATTGATCTCTCTATATGAGGAGTAATTTGAAGTTCTCAGCTAACTTGATAAGACAGATGCTTGGGCTAGTTGGTGATTGGGAATCAACATATTTGCACAGCGCAAGACTACGAGTAGTTACGACGTAACTTTCTGTCCTTGTCTCTTCTTCTGTAGTTACGTCGTAACTACTCGTAGTCTTGCGCTGTGCAAATATGTTGATTCTCAGCTAACATGGTCAAGAACCGCAAAATGGAAATGGAATGCTCTGCCGACTGTACAATATAAGGGTTTTCAGTGAACCAGGCGCGACTACGAAAATTAAGAAAATTACCTGCGCGTTCAGAAGCGCCTCTACTGTGAAACGCTACATACTGTCGACCTGCCTCCTAAGGCTGCATTTGAGACAGTTGCTGCCCCATTAAGCTACTCTGCCTGTCGCTGGCACTGTTACGAGCGCAGGCTGCGATAATCGAGTTTTCATCCACAGCTCCCCACGCACACTATGGAAAGCGAGCCGTACGAGCCATGGGTTGCGTGGAGTAAAGAGCGGCCTTTTTCAATCGCAATAGGACGGCCGGAGCAACGCTGCCCCAAACCAGCAGGGAAAGTTCTGCCCACGTACATGCAACGCAAATAAACGTGGATGCCAGAACAGCCATCAAACGCCGTTAGTAAAATGTTCCACTGGAGCCGGTGTGCTGCCGTGAGCCCTTGTAAATGGGGGCGGCGGGCTCGTCAAGCTATCGGAAGACAGCTTTTTTTCGCCGCTCCACTGTCTGTGAAAGGGACACAAAATATAGTTGATTTGATCTGATTTGAGTGGTGTATTGCGGCCCCATGTCATGTGGGATGTGCTACGTCGGCGGAACTGGTCGCTGCGTCAATGACCGAATGGGCGAACGCGCTCTAAATTTGAACTAACTGCATGACATGTACGCTCATTTAGTTGCACATCTCCTTAAGTGCACTGATTGTGTGGCCCGGTTGAGAGAGACGACGATTCCAGGCAAGAGCAGTGACAAAAGTGCGCGTCTAAAGCCTGGAATCCTACCATAGCAGAAAACTTGGCAGCAAGTGCATTAGCGTCCCTTCTCTAGCTCTTTTTGATGCGGAATTCTCGACCCGGCTATCTAGGGTCACATTCCTAAGCAATACAATTGATTTCCTTTTTGTGCTCACCTGGCTCTT
The DNA here is from genome assembly GCA_013339685.2 of Hyalomma asiaticum. NCBI lineage: Eukaryota > Metazoa > Arthropoda > Arachnida > Ixodida > Ixodidae > Hyalomma > Hyalomma asiaticum. Next base: position 32,685 of record JABSTT010002575.1, on the reverse strand, counting down.
TTTTGCGCTTGCGTTGTTGGCATGTATCCCTCCCCCTTTTTTTCTTTCCCCTCCATTTCCCATGTTTCACTGAGGCACATATAAGGCACGTCATTTTTTTCAGATAAAGTCTGTTGTTAGTACGCGCTTGTGCGTCCTTGTCTCTCTTCCTGTGCCGTCTGGTTGCACCGGTGCCTTTTGGTCTCAACAATGTATCAACTCGCCCAACAAGAGGCTTTGATGTTGCTCAGAAACGCACCAATAATTTTAAATAAGCAACTGAAAGTCGTCTCCAAACCGAAAACGAAACGGCATGCTTCGTGGAGCGTATGCGGTGACGGCACAACCTTGCCGTCACCAGAAATAAGGAACTGGCGCCAAAGAAATGCCAGTGGCGAGGTCATCCGACGATACATTGAGTTATGGCAGCTTTTCTGATCTTGACAGCGAAAATTTGAGCGCTGAAGTATCGCCGTTTTGCTTTTGAAGGCCCGCTGTCTCGGGAGGTGACGACGTCAGAAACACAGGGTGGCTCTCGTGAGAATCCGCTAAAAAATTTAAGATTCACTTGCAGGAAAACTAAACGACCTACATCCGCCTGACTTGTCCCATAATATTAGAGTATCGAGTGGAATATATATTGAAAATTTTATTGAGATAAGGGACATTGAAACATCGCCGGAGCTGCCTTAATACGCCGTTAGTTACCTTGTAATGTGATGAAAATGTAACAGTTGACAAGCTGCCTCCTTACATATGCGATATTTCTTGTCAAAAAGGTGTGCATGCGACGATGCTGTATTTGAAGCTGAGGATGCTCTGAAAGTAAGCCATCCTGTCGGTGGCGGGGTAAGTTACCCTGATAGTAATGCTGGGGTTTTACATGCTAAGACGGCAATTATGCTGCACGACGTAGTCGGAAATTTCGACTACATGGAGTTCTTTAGCGTACACTGGTGACGCACGTACGCAGGCGTTTTAACTCCACCTAAACGTGATGGCTCGGCAGGGATGGAACGCACGTATGTCTTTCGTGTCAGCAACAAAGCACTGTAACTATTTTACCGCCCCGGTGGCTGAAGGTTAACAGCTTACAATTCTGAGAATTTCACAATTTTTCACAATTCTGCTGCCCAGCAGTGATGCCAAAAACGTGAATATTCATACACCGGGAACTTTGCAAATTTACTTCCTCTCGCCACGGTGGTCTAGTAGTGCTTATGGCATTCGGTTGCTGATCAGAAGATCGGCGGGATCAAATACCTCCCGCGACGTATTCATTTCGATAGAACCGAATTGTTGAGGCTCTCATCTGTCCTTTTGAGGCTCATGTACTGTACGAAGCAGTATACGCTAAAAAGCCCCCAGATGTTCGAAATTCGAGGAGGCCTCCACACAGCGCGTCTCTCATTATTATATCGTGCTTTTGAGAAGGATAGCTGAAGGAAACAGCTCACACTCAGGCTCATTTAAAACTTAACATATCTTATATTCTGTTGCTCGAAAGAAAACATTGTATAGATGTCGTTCTTGTCGGTGATTGCAACAAGCGTGGGCGACACAAGCAGTCGTTTGACAAACTTGAAACGTTGGGTACAAATGCAAGAACACCCTCATGTACATAATCAAAAGAAGAGGCGTGCAGGACACGGACACAACGAGAGCAGTCAACACCACGAACGCCGACTAACAACTGATGCACAGCACAGAGGCGAAAAAGAAAGAAGACACACAGCTTAACTGCGCATGCTCGGAATGGTAGCGCCACCTGTCAAACGGTTACACGTGCCGGTCTTCGCGATAGACAACTCCTAAGGCATTCTATCTCCTCTCTGTTTAAGCTAATCGACGACTGACTCACGCATGCACTTCCACTAATACTGATATGCCAGTCCTCAACCAATAACGCGTATCTTCGTTCTTATGCCTGTACAGGATCTCAGTTTTGTCTAACTCGGGCAATAGCTACAGACCTGGCAGTGCAAGGATAGATTGGACGGCGTCCCACCTGATAACGACCTTCTGTGTTCAATTAATCTTTGATTAATACAACGCGCAGTTTTCCCTACATAAAAACGTCCGCAGCGAAAAGGAATCTTATAAACCACACCCATGCGATAGTCGGTGAAAATGTTCTTGGCTAGGTGCTTAACCGGACAGATATCCGTTCCCTTCTTACGTTCCATCAGCTCGTTTCTTCTATGCACGGCAGCACAAACCCTTCCTAACTTATTGGGAACCCCATATTTACTTCCCACTGTCTTAACCCTGTGTGAAACTGCGTGGATATACGGAATACTCACGACCTTTTTCTTGTTAATGTTACTCTCTGCTACAGCTTTCGTTCCGGTCGAAATCGACTTCTTAAGACGCTCAGCTACTGTGGCTATGGCTAGTGTAGGGTAACCTGCATCTAAGAGGCGCTCGACCTGCGCGTTAAAGCTAATGGTCAAACGGTGCACGCACGAATTCGATAGGGCTGACTTTAAACAGGACAAGGCTATTCGGTTTTTTACTACTTTAGAATGCTTGGAGTCAAAGTTTAACAACGGCTTAGATGCTCTAGGGGAGTCCTGTCAACACACGTGATTCTGCTCAAATGACAACGAGATATCTAAAAATTGTATTACGTTTCTCTCCGGTAGTTCTTTCGTAAACCTTAGACCATCTCCATTAAGTATAAGTTGATCGCTTACATAGGTGATGACGGATTCAAAATCATCCTTACTACAAAGTACCAAGTAATCGTCCGAATACCGAAATACCCTGATGATGCGGTCCCCTAAGGCCTCTTTTAAACGGCAGTCAAACTTGCTCAAGTATAGATCACTTGGAATAGGGGCGACCGTTTGAACCTATACAAATCCCTGATTTCTGCACAAACACGCCCTCTCTGTATCCAACTAATGTTGCCGTTAAGCACATGGAAAGAATTTCTAGAAAAGTGCCTGTGGAAAATCTGCATCTATCTATGAAACCGGACTCTTGCCCTTGTTCTTGTATACATTCTTTCACGCAATTTAATAAACCTTCATGCGGACAACGAGTAATACAAATCTTCTACATCCATGCTAAACGCTGTGCAGTCGCCAGGATTTTCTCTGTTAACAACTGAACTAGAGCCTGCAGAATTACGTACACGGAAGGGGTCAGGAAAAACTTAAGGATGTTAAGCAATTCTGCAAATAGCTAGCTACACAAACTTGCCAAGTCCCTGACTCTGATACAATCGAGCGAAACGGAATTTCTGGCTTATGGGTTTTTGCCGAGAAAAATAAGTCTAAAGTGAGCAATTTTGCGCTTTTAACACTGGAAGCTACCTTATCTAGATTATGTTTCAACAGGAGATCGACAGCTCGTTGTTTTACTACGGAAGGTTTCAATTTCACAGGTCTAAAATTCTTTTCAACAGCTGCTGAGGCTTTATCTGAAAAATTGCTATTCGGCATTATTACAAAACAACCTTCCTTATCAGATAAAACAGGTCGAAGCTTATGTTCCACACAGTAATTTACCACCGGTCAGATAGGGTCAGAGGCATTAACGAGATCATTCGAATGCTTGATGCTGGCGAAGCAATCTGAAATACAGCGAGACCGTTCAACTTCCGCAATAAACCTAGTTATAGATCGAGGTAAGCTTAAAACGTCAACTTCCTTTAGGTTAGGACGAAAACAGTATTTAGGGCCTAATGCTAGAATTTTCTTGTGGTTCCAAAACGGCGTCTCCGAGAATCATTGCCTTTTCCGACGGCGATTTAGTAGAAAAAGAATTCCTCTTACTTTTCAGTAGATCTGGTAGCTTCGTCCTCCACAAAAAATTCGCGTGCTGCTCGGAAACTCTCAAGCAATTGGCGCAAGTGCGGTTCCTTTGACGGTCTCCCCGGGTGGCGCAGCTGGCTTCTAAACACTGGCGATAAATCTGACTTGCCGCCGTGCTTCGGCTGAGATAATCGCGCAAATCCTGTTCGCGTGTCCCGTAGAAGGAAGAAAACCGCACGACATCTGAATTTCCATCGGAACGATATTATCGCGTTTAAACCACGACATAGTTCTAGCGCGAAACATACAAATAGCAATTAAAGAGGCTAAAGAAGCAGGATTGCGCAGATAGGTATGAGAACACGGAAAAGGGCTCAGGGTACTAGAAATGAAGCTCAAAAGGACAGAAAGTTGAGGGAGTTGGTAACAGTCCATAATCAAAAGAAGAGGCGTGCAGGACACGGACACAAGGAGAGCAGTGAACAACACGAACGCCGACTAACAACTGATGCACAGCACAGAGGCGAAAAAAGAAGGAAGACACACAGCTTATCTGCGCATGCTCGGAATGGTAGCGCCACCTGTCAATCGGTTACACGTGCCGGTCTTCGCGATAGACAACTCCTAAGGCATTCTATCTCCTCTCTGTTTAAGCTAATCGACGGCTGGCTCGCGCATGCACTTCCACTAATACTGATATGCCAGGCCTCAACCAATAAACGCGTATCTTCGTTCTTATGCCTGTACAGGATCTCGGTTTTGTCTAACTCGGGCATGCGGCTACAGACCTGGCAGTGCAAAGGTAGATTAGACGACGTTCCACCTGTAGCGACCTTCTGTGTTCAATTAATCTTTGATTAATGCAACGCGCAGTTGGCCCTACATAAAAACGTCCGCAGCTAAAAGGAATCTTATAAACCAAACCCATGCGACAGCCGGTGAAAATGTTCTTGGCTAAGTGCTTAACCGGACAGATATCCGTTTGCTTCTTACCTTCCATCTGCTCGTTTCTTCTATGCACTGCAGCACAAACCCTTCCTAACTTATTGGGAGCCTTAAACACAACATTAACCCCATATTTACTTCCCACTGTCTTAAGCCTGTGCGAAACTGCGTGGATATACGGAATACTCACGACCTTTTTCTTGTTAAGTGTTACTCTCTGCTACAGCTTTTGTTCCGGTCGAAATCGACTTCTTAAGACGCTCAGCTACTGTGGCCATGGCTAGTCTAGGGTAACCTGCATCTAAGAGGCGCTCGACCTGCGCATTAAAGCTAATGGTCAAACGGTGCACGCACGAATTCGATAGGGCTGACTTTAAACAGGACAAGGCTATTCCGTTTTTTACTACTTTCGAATGCTTGGAGTCAAAGTTTACCAACGGCTTAGATGCTCTACGGGAATACTGCCAACACACGTGATTCTACTCAAATGACAACGAGATATCTAGAAATTGTATTACGTTTCTCTCCGGTAGTTCTTTCGTAAACCTTAGACCATCTCCATTAAGTTTAAATTGATCGCTTACATAGGTGACGACGGATTCAAAATCATCCTTACTACAAAGTACCAAGTAATCGTCCGCATACCGAAATACCCTGATGATGCGGTCCCCTAAGGTCCTCTTTTAAACGGCAGTCAAACTTATTTATTTCGGCATGCTGACGATTCTTGTCGCGATCGCCAAAAAATACCACTGTTAAGTAATTTTCTCTGCTTCTTGAGCTGACTTTGGGTACATATACTCTTTGGGTATAAATACATGATCTTTGGGTACATATCTGTTTTGTCTTTCCTTCTTTGTGTGTTTCGTGTTTTCACTGGAAAATTCTGCATTCACCTAGTCTTCTCTGTTAAGGTATTTAGAGGACATATTATTGGTACATGTTACTCCAAGTTTCATTTTCCAGGTGCCTGCACCTCTGCTACCAAATCTATTTGTCTGCAATACAAATCATGTTTCTTCTTTTTCCTTGCTTACCAGAATTCAAATGACGCCTCTTAGTAGTCATACGTTATTGCTTGCATGACTTCTAATTTCATTTTCTACTATTTACTTTTATTACAATTATTACAGTTTCTGTTACGTATATTTCCAAACGCGACCCGCACTAGCTTATGGCTATGGGAGTATTCAAATCGGGTCTGTATAAAATATGAGTGCAATAAAGTACATTCATTCATCATTAAAAAAAGGCGTGCAGAATGGCGTACGATGTCATTCTTTTCTCTTTTTTTGCAGCACCAAGGTTATGAAACTGAACAGTCTTCAAGCAGCTTCAAACTGGGTACGTTCGACTACGCTTCACATGGGGTAGTGCGAGCACTGCGAAGTTTGCATAATTGTCTAAATGTCACCTTAAGAAAAGAGCAGATAAACTTAAAATAAGCACAAGAGCAAAGGAGAATCACTGCTCCGCACTTCCTGCAGTTTCTACGTTTAGAGGAATAGCACTTCAATATCCCAATTTGTTTTCCTTGGTAGGAGGAGAGAAGACAAGAAAGCTGTGAATACAGCTTGATGGAGGTACTGCCCCTATTGCAATACAGCAGGGGCACAAGTAATTTGCCCAGCTAGCACACAAGGGATTTATGACGTCTTCGAAGCGGATATCCGAGACGTGAACGATGTAGCAGAGGCGCCACGCCTAAGAACCGTTAGTCTAGGATGCGTCGTATATATCTCGTCCTGTGCACTCTGTGTTTTCTTACGTCTTCGTCTTTAGCGCTGCGTCAATCATGCATACTTTCCAACTAGCCCAGCTTTCTATTCTACTGTCGTATATCTCGTCCAATGTCCACCTTCTTGCCCATAAAAGACACGTTTCGTTAACGTCTTCGAAACGTCATCATAAAGCTGGTCTTATGACGGCTTAGAGGAAACTCCATCATCATCATCATCCTAATTAGGTCCACTGCAGGACGAATGCCTCTCCCAAAGATTTATAATCCACCCTATCCTGAGGGAATTGGTTCCATTTTCCCCCGCGAACTTCTTAATTTCATCGCTCCATCTAACCTTTTGCCTGCCTCTGTTGCGTTTCCCCTCTGTTGGTATCCATTCCGTCGCTCTTACTGTCCATCTGTTATCTTTCGTCCTCATGACATGTCCTTCCCAGGTTCACTTCTTTCTTTTAATTGAATAATATCAGGTACTCCTGTCTGTTCCCTGATCCATACCACTCCTTTTTATCTCTTAGCGATTTTTATTCCATTGCACGTACCGTGCTCATTAGTTTCATCTCTAGTTTTTTCGTTATCCTCCACGTTTCTGCACCGTACGTTATTACTGGGAGAATGCAGTGATTGAATACTTTTCGCTTTAGTGAGAGCGGTAAGTTTCCAGTCATGATTTCGTAATGCCTTCCGAATGCGCTCTGGCCTATCCTTATTCTACGGCGAATTTCTTTTCGTGGGCAGGAGTTCCTGTTATTAACTGTCCCAGCTATACGTATTCGTTTACACATTCTAAGGGTTCACTGTTAATTTTAAATTCCTGCTCCTTAGCTAGGCTATTGATCACAACATTGCTCTTTTGCCCATTAAATTTTAGCCTAATTTTAATAGTTTCCCGGTTTAGGTCATCAACCATGTTTTGCAGTTCGTCTGCATCATTGCTAAAGAGCACAATGTCGTCTGCAAATCGCAAATTGTTTAGATAATCGCCGTCAATTCGAATTCTCTTTTCTTCCCAGTCTAGACGTTTAAGGTTTTACTCTAAACATGCAGTGAATAGCATCGGGGAGATCGTATCTCCTTGTCTGACGCCTCACCCGATCGGAATTTCTCGGCTTCTCTCATGTACACTGTAAACGCAAATAAGCCGAAAAGGGCATATTAAGCGACGCGGCCTCCCTTGAAACTCCCGGCCTGAAGACCGTACTCCCTTTGAGTGGAACAGACATGGAGTGAAAATGTTCGCCATCCTCCATTGAACTCCCACGTAAAACGTGGGAGTGAAAAGGGCAAAAAGTTTTGATTTTACCTCCTTTGCACGAGGGAGTTTGCAGCTAAAAGGCTCCCTTTAGTGTTAAGGGAGCATTGTTCTGCTCCCTTTCTGTATACATATACATATATAAAGACACGACAGGAAACAGAACTCCCTTCACACGTAAGGGAGCATGTGTTCGCGTGTGTGTGCGTGTGTGATGGCGGTCCAGCTCGTTGGCAGCGATCTATCCGCTGTCGTACTGCAAGATCGCCACCGATAACAATTTTTTGGACGCGGTGCCTTACGTCTTGCCTCATAATGGCCAGAAGTATTTGCTTGTTTGTCCCCGGCCGAGAGCGAAGCGCGTGAGAGAAGCGTCGTTGCTGTTTGCTGCGCCAGCTGGCTGTGGTGACGCCCGCCCGGCAATTCGTCGTTCTCACGCGCTCCTCTTCGTTTAGTATGTCGTGTATGTAAGTACGTGCGAGAAAATTAGCGTGACCAGTCGAGTTTGTGGGTATCCTGCCGACGCCCTTCTCTTCTTTTTTTCTGCACTTTCACCGAACAGCAGATGAACTGCGCCAGCGCAAATATGCAGCACTGCAGTGACTGACTGCCTCGGAGCCGTCGTATCTTCGGGATATGTGCACTACAATGAAATTTGGTTGTTCTGCGTGGTTGTATTGTGCACCAGATGTGTTATTCGCAAGTGTGACCTCCTCTCGCGGCATTCTCCGCAGTGCCACTGAGGTAACGAAACCACCTCGATCGCCATCGTCCGTCCGCCGTTGTCGAGATTTCCGGGGCCCTCCACTACGGCATGCGCCATATCATATCGTATTTTTAGCACGTAACGTGCGTCCTCGCTCGCTCAACTCGCCAGGCGGAGTACGCTTTTGAAACGTTTGAAACTGCGCCTATACTAGTACGTATTATTGCCAGCTAGTTGTCTGACCTGCATCTTGTTTTGTTGCGTAGATCACTTTAGCTCCGGCGCTAAGTTTCTGTGCGCTGTTGGCACATTCTTATGCGCTGTTTGTGACAAAGGCCATGCAAGCACATATCGTTTGTCGAGATGTAAAACGAGCGATCGCCGCATGTGGTTCTCGCTGTCAAACATCGCGATCCCTTCGGCTGCAAGCTCATTTGCATAAAAAGAATTTTCGGCCATAACCGAGGCGTTTGATCATCTTTTCCCGACGTGTCGATATATGCTCATACCGTTAAAAGACGATCCTAGAATTATTTCCATCATATAGCAGTGTATTTTAACCCTCAGGAAATGAATATTAAGTAGCGTGAGCACCCCGCTGCGCTACGAGCACTTACGCTTAGTTGTATGGAAAATTTTACTCAGTAGGCCCAGAATTCGAAAGCATGTTATGTGATGCAACTTCGGTTCGTGCATTCAATGTGGCGATTTCAGGCAGTGAAATATTTTCATCATCTATCAAACATTGAAAGTCTGCACGATGGTGATGAAGTTCAGCCAGTACTGAAAAATAAAACTAATGAAATAAATTCACGCAGATCTGCCCATTTACTTGTCGACATGGTTGGTCTTTGGTATGTGGGAAGCGTCCTATTAATATTTCTGGAGTGAAGTGGAGGGGGCTGACCTATAGCATGTGGGTTTCTGTAATATGAGAAGCTTAAAGCAATTCAACAAGCGTTCTTGTTTATAAACCTCAGCAGGAACTCATTCTGAATGAACACTTTGAAGAATAAAGTATTTTCGAAATACAAAATCAGATGGCGTTTTTCTTTTGTTTGTTCATTTTAGCACAACAAGCAGTCTCTTAGCATCAGAGGTTTCTCCCTTCCATGAAGTAGAGGGGTCCACCTATCACTGCATCACTTAGGGCTTCTGTGTTAGACGTTGTTAGTGTAGCTAGAACAATTTCTTTTAAAAACATGTGCTCAAAAAACATAAATTCTTACAAAGCATGTAGTTCTGCATTTCTGTTTGAAACCTTTGTTAAGAAAATCAGTTTTATAACTCTAGTAGCTCATTCATAGCAGCTGCAAGGAGAAGTGCTTCAGATGACCCCTCCTGGACTTTACCACCTGTTTCATAGCAGCAGATTGGAATAACCGTAGTATGTACTCTATTGTTTAGTTCCAGGTTTCTAATCTTCACACTAACTTATGTGCTTTAAACTCATAGGGTTGGATTCACATTTTTGTGAAATAGATATCTAGGCATCAACAGAAAATGTGGGAAATATAGCAAGAACAAATGCAAATAAATAAATGTTTATTATAAAAGGGACACAAGAATAACACCACCAATCTAAAGAATGTGCCAAACCAGGTACAATGTCAAGAGAACAAAGTCTGCCTATACATTTCAAGAATTTATAAAAATTAATACAGTAATACACGTAATGAAGCATTGCCACTTGCATAATTTTGCTAGCCACACATTCCAGTAATGCTGCACCGTTGAATGGCAGTTGGTGCTGTAAAGAGAATGATGGGGACAACTATGTGTGTATGAAGTCTTGTTACAGCTTTCAAAATGTGCTCCATCATCATTCACGCCCTTCTGACCAGTGCATACCTTGCTACAGAAGTTCTGAGTCACAATTTAGTGTATACCAACACCAATTTAAGCCAGCTTCACCTCACTGCCTAAGGTAGACGCATGGATCCCTGATCTTCATATACATCCACCAAAAATGGCTAAGTAAAATAAAAAAGACATAAAAATTAACCCACCGTATGAAAAGGACTGCATGTTAATGTGGAGCATGTATACACGAAGACAGGCTGAAACACTGTTCTGCCTGTCTGTACTGCAGCCACACATTTAGTAGTGAGCTATTTTATTGGCACTGAAGTGGAGACCAGATTGAGGTCCCTAATAATGACACTATGAGGATATAACCACTGCCCCTTAAATTAACACCATGTGTTTAGTCAAGAACACACTCAGCTGGACACCACAGCAGAAATTGCAATCAAACAATAACCAGCATGTGAATCGACGAGGTACCACAATTACTTTGGGGCTAAGCTTTAAGTACCTTTATCCAGCACATGAATGCACAAGAGCATAAATGTCATCACAAAAGTGCAGATGCACATACTGTTTGTTTGAGTGCCATTGAGCAGTCGAAGCAAGCCAGTAGAGCTACGTTACTTTTTGGAATGTGCACAAGCTTCAGGTTACCTTGCTTTTGAATGTTCATCTAAGTGGGTGCATGAAAGCAGCTTACACTTATTATGCAATGGCAAATAGCTAAGTGCATGAAGACCACATGTATTCACTGACACTGCCTGTCTCCAGACTAACCGTGTTCCTGACCCCCCCTCGCAAGATTCCCTGTGACCTAACACATGTGCTGTTATAATTAAATGTGGCTACCTTCATGCATCATTTCACTTATACTGTCACGGTCATGGTATATTTAAGTACAATTTACCATCAGCAAATGTATAAGTTCATCAACGTGCATGAGTACAGGCATCTTGTCTCTGATGCTGAATGAAAAGAAATATAACGGCTGCTTCAACAAAGAAAATATTTGCTTACTGTTGTATAATTTCTGTGTAGCTTAATGCAATACTGCTTCACTGCAGCTGTGTGTATGGGCTTGTGTGTGTCAGGCAATCATTTTTTCACAGGCAATTGTGAGGGATCCTGCGATAAGGTTAGTTGCAGAGAAAGCAGTTGTGATTGGCCGATTTGTTAAAAAAGTGACTGTTTTCAGTCAGTCACTTGCAGCTCAATTTCTCAGTTGTACGACTGCTGTCGTACAGCTTGTGAACCAATCATGTTCACTAGAACAGGATGTCTGTTTATCCTAGGAGAGTGCGAGGGACAGACATTAATGGCTTGTTAATGAAGTGTGGCAGCTGGCTTATAGAGTGAAAGGTCCGGCTAGTTGGTGATACAATATTGGCATGGTTACACAGCACAAATGGATGAAGACAGAAAAAGAAAACAGGCCTCCTCTCAGTCTTCTTCCATTAGCGCTGTCCAACCAAGTTGGCTGACCACACCTGCTGGTGTAAATGTCAATTGATTATTTAAGTCGCTCTCAGCCACGAGTTGCAATTGACGACCTGTGCCAATTGCCAGCATGAGTGCACCTTATCTGTGGTATCACTTGATATGAGTGTAATCTTTAGTGGAACAAGAGTGTAGAGAGGCTAATTGTCATTCGCATGAAGTGTATTCCATTGAGTATCACTTTACCATTAAACATTTCTTAACATCCATGGTAAGGATTAAACATTCCATGCATCTTAAGGAACTCATTTAGAAGGGTTCAGACGTGGCGTCTACACACAAATAAATTATTGAAACCAAGGACATTTCAGAGAAATACCAAAGAAAAAAATTATTGTTTCAAATATAGTACACATGTTGCTAAAGCACTCAGACCCAACATGGTATGCCAGCTTGCCTTAAGTTCGCCATTTTTCCTATGTTTTGCCAAGTACATACATATTACCCACGTTTCATTTAATCATCACATGAAAGGCAGGTCATGTTAGTCTAGTGCTCTTTAGCAAAATGTTTTGCACTATTTATTTTGTCTTGGCCTCAGAGGTTCATCACACAAATGGAATGCAAAAGTATTCATTATTAGGTACTTGAAAACATGAGCATACAGAGTATGGCATTCATTCATGTATGTGCTTCTTTTTGCCCAACACTCAGCATGAAAAGGTATGACGCGGATGCACTTAAGCTGCAGTTATGACTGTATCTGTAAACATGACTGTATGTCTAAGCTTAATTCACTCATTCTATAGCGGTGTTCTAGACACGACTCTTTACGCTGCCAAGGCTTGACGAGACAACAATAACAGACACACCGAGTGAAGCACACACTGACAACTCATTTATTTTGTGTCAGGCAAGTTCTTACGTAGGACCACAAAAAATCTCAAGAGTCATATACATACCAACTAGCCCCCATTGCAGCTCTACTACCGTGCTCTAGAATTGACTAATATGACCAAGCCGCACATACATGGCTTAGAGTATGGTAATTGGCACAAATGTACTGCTTTGACAGGGAGTACATTTGTTTTGTTTTTTTTAATCTGCTAATAAGCACGTATTTCACTATCAAACGAAAAATGTGGTCAATTGGAAGAGCCTGATTGTAGTATTGTACAGCATGTTATTCGCATACAGCCCACATACCTAACTGTATACTTATCGGTATAATTGTCTGGGATATTTAATATAATAACATAGTGTACTTGATGGTTGACTGAATTTAAAACAATTATGTACATGCAATGCCCGCACACTGTATTTGATGTTTCAGGCGAATATACTATGCTCATTATTTGTGTATAGGCCCTAAAGTCGCTGTCCTTCTTTTACATCGATGCATGCAAGTGGTGCTTTGACAGATATGACCTATTTACATGGCTGGTATCACACAAGCTTTTCTTTTCTTCTCCCTTGCTATGCCGACAATTCACAATCAACTTATCATTGTGGCAGCGCGGCTGCGATCTCCCTGTGTGGTGTATAACCTTACGCTTGCCTGTTTTGTGGCAGCCGGCATCACTGGGAAAAAGCGTTTCCCTAAAGGTGACTTGTGCCAATAAAGTGGGAGAAATAGCGCCTGCTCTACATGACGTGTAAATAAAGGAATCGTTGCAATAGCAGAAGCCCATCTGGTACTACAGCCTTGTCAGTGTTTGTGTTCTCTGCTTTGGGCAGCCAGCATGAACACGCCGTCACAAAATAAAAGTTTATAGCACATTTAGTCCACTTGTGCACTATTTTACCGAAGAGCTAAAGTGATGTTCTTGACTGATCGTCTTTTTGGGCGAATAGGACAGGCTGTTGGACTAGATGGTCTTCCATCTTGGAAAGCTGAAATTCATGCGAATGACACACACACACACACACACACACACACACACACACACACACACACACACACACACACACACACACACACACACACACACACACACAAAGGAGAGCCAGGTCGTAAATTTCGTGATCATGGCTTGGCATAGGTACACGAAGCACTAAGCTTTGCTCAGGGCTGTCCACAGCTGTCTAACAGCAGCATGACGTGCAATTGTGGTGCTTATGTGGAGTGTTGGGTATGCAGAGTGCAAATGGAAGTGAAGTCCTGCACCGTCTGAGACCAATCAAATCGGGAAATGGCTAGCATGCAGTCTTACAACGAGAAAATTTACCTTCGTTTACTTCATGAGAAAATAAATAGGGCCCCTTATAACCACAGCGCATTTTTGAAGGCATGGCATACAATAAAAAAAAAGTTGAAGGCATGGCATTGCGGTACAGAGTTTCCTTCTGCATGCGTTGGTTGCAAGTTCACCCTCCTTCATATCCTTTTCTTGTTTTGTTTCTTTCCCCTTATATATATGGCTGTCTAACAGCTGAGCGCGCATAGCTGGAAAATGTCGACCTCACCAGAGCAATGCTTCGGGTAACGACTTACCCGAAACTTACCCAAAATTTAGAGCTTGTATGTATATACATATTTGCACACTTACAAACACATACACAAATCTACAGAAAAAGAGGGCTGGACTTCCACAAAACAAAATCCTGGCTACATTTCTGCCAGACACCTGCAGTTGGTACAAAGTTATTGGGTGCTGAAGAGCCCTACACTGATCTCTATTACATAAGAATGCACTACGGTTCCCACCAGACTTTTGCTTTACAGTGCAGCTCAGAACACACCACATCATGAAGCAGTGTGAGGTAATCCTGATCACTTTAACCATAGAGGTCCAAATTACCAAATACATCAGTCGAGGTGAACAGCAGTGCCAGCAGTACTCTGGAGGGAGCACCCAACCACATGTGGTGGACTGCTTCAAGCTAAAGAAAGTTTCTGCCACTACATACTTCTCTTTGTTTTGATAATCAGTATGAAATTGTGGCTCAAGGAGCTGCAATACATACTCATATCCAGTTCATCCTGTGATTGCTGAATCAGAAGTGCCACTTAAAAAGTAAAAAGGAGCTGTTTTGCAATTTCATTATCCATTATCCAGGTTCCATTACACAGTGAGCAGATTACAGCTCTACTTGATTGGTCGAAGTCTGATTAGCGTATTACAAGAATCATCCTATGGCGAGGCCTGATGACTAGCACATGATAATGCACGAGAGCTCCTTGGGGTGATAATCAGTGGTTGATACCGAAACGCAGTGAAAAGTGAAATAATGCGTTTTGTGACAAAATTATATGTGGAGCAAATTAAGATACATTTATTGCAGCTTGTTTTGTACTCCAAAAGAGGCCTCCCTCCATATCGCTGTCAGCCGTCCCCCACCCCCCCCTCCCTTTTTTTTTTCACTGCAGAGGACAAAGAATCAAGCAAAAAAAAAACGACTCACAATTTTGTATATAGCCATTGTCATGCTCCATAGCAGAGAGAATAACAGAGGCTTGTGCTTCAGCAAATATATCATGAATATCAGAGCCATTATTGCAATGCCTGTTAAAATGCAAGGAACCTGGACACCAAACATTAAGTAATTACTTGTAAATGCTTAGCTATCAAGTACACGTAGGGGGAATTTGTTCAACACCACTATGATGACACATTTCTACCATGGGAAGCTAAATATTTCAAACCCATTGAAATATTGATTTCATTCAACCCTTTACAGTACAACTTTTTATTAAATAATCGTAAAATTTGCAGAGAGACAGACAACCATGACAATCGTCATGCAGTAAGCGTGTGCTACATGCACCTTATATTGCAAAACAAGAGGTGCATTACAGATTTGAACAGTGTGCACTCCAAATTCTTGACACAAACTGCCAAATGGATTTAGCAACGAATTTCTATTGACCGATATACTTGTGACACAAAGCTTAGACTTACTCAATAGTAAAATTTAAGTGTAAACAATAATGTGATATTGCCGGTTGAATGAATACTGGCCCCAAATGGCTCCAAGCTTGTCATTTTAGCCCAGTTTCATGGTAACACTTTCGAGTCTAGGTGTGACTACAGTTCTTATGAAACAATGTGCCTTTTTTGTTTATGCCAAGTGTATCACGACCACAGTGAGTTCTCATTTTCAAATTCGACTTATTCTGCACTTATAAAGAGCCAGTGCACGGATGGGGGGGGGGGGGGTTCGGGGTTGTAACGCCCCCCCCCCCCCCCCTGAAGCCGATCTAACCCCCCCCCCCCCCACTCCATAACTGCTCCTATGTCCTAGAAGAATGTGGAGCTAATGTCTACAAAACACCGAAAAAAAATTAAAAATAATAATCATCATTGATGTCACTATTATTTGGCATTTGATTTACTTTTTTTTGCACACGCAACAACTGCGTAATCGCTTGCCCGGCCCTTCATGAAAAATTGAACCCCCCCCTCCCCTGGCAAAGATCCTGGAATGCTGGATTCTTTTCTTCATCCAAGTGATTCTTCTTTTGCTTAGAAAGCTGTTCCATGCTTACTGAGAGCCCGCACTACATTTGCCAGCAACTACAATGCCTGTTTCGATAGTCACAATATAATAGGACACGTACAAGCACAAACAAGAAAAGCTGTGCCAAATTCAATTAGGAAAGTGTGACAAAAATGAAGTCACCACAGGTAGACATACATTTTAGTAGGCAACCCACCATGCAGTGCAGGTATACATGTGCTTTAATCTCACAAGTCTCTTTTTTGCTCAAGAAGTATGTTTCTGAAAATATGGTTCAACACAATGCGTTGTCGGGCTAGTTGGTGTGAATCCATCGTGCTTATTTAGCGCAAAAAAACAATACACAGGAAGGAAGGAGGTTTGCTTCCTCTAGGCTCATAGCGCTTTGTCCTGTCCTTCCTTCCTGTGTATTGTTTTTTTGCGCTAAATAAGCACGATGGATTCTGAAAATATATTTCTTCAAAGGAGTATACTTTTCGGATGCATACTGACCACTAAATATGCTTTTCAAGGACACCCTAGGATCACTTCCTTAAATGGGCAGACAAAGTCGGGGTCATTGTCGCTACAATAACTCACTGTCTTCGTTGTCTTAAGGAATTCTAAACAATTTCTTGAGCTCGTTGGCTTTTACTTAAAGACAACTTTTGTATCATGGAATGAAGGCACTTTTATTCAAAAAAGAGGAGTGTGCATCGGTTCGTGCATAGCACCTGTTTTAAGTGGCATTTTTCTCGCTCACCATGACCGACTCTTGGCTAGCCGCCTCGACAGAACGGCTGTCGTAAAAGTGTTTCGTTTTGTTGACGATTTTCTTGTGCTTTTCGACTGTGATGATAGGGGCTTCGAAGCTGCCGTTTCAGACATATTACGTCTTTTCGATGAGTGCATGGCACCTCTTATTCTGACGCATGAGCTTCCGCAGGATGCTTCGTTAAGGTTTTTAGATTTGAGATTAAACATCTCACGTGAACACCTTTGCTGGAAATATGAGCCTAGAGGAAGCAAACCTCTTCTACCGTACTTGTCGGCTCATTCGAAGCTCGTAAAGAGAGGAATTGCTAATCATTGTTTAAGAAATGCCCTCCGAAAGTCTTGCGGCCACTCGTTAATCAGCAGCTTCGTTGAGCAGGTTTCCCGTCTGATCAACGCTGGTTTCCCCGATCATGTGCTGGTTTCGGTGGCAGAAAAGTTGCTTAGGACAATTAAACAAGGAAGAGAAGCACCAGTGAACTGCGTGGCTAGTAGCTCAAAGCGCGTGGCTGTGATTCCCTATCTACATAGGATTTCTCACAATTTGAAAAAGATAGGTGATAAGGTAGATGTGAAGGTTGTTTTTTCTGCCCCAGAAAAGCTTTCAGCGCTCTGCAAACGGGTGAATGCGCAGTCCGCACGAAGGAGCTGCTGCACAATCAAACATAGAAGGCCATTCGTAGCATGTGTGATAGCTGTCGTTTATTTGCTCCCGTTATCATGTGGCAAGATGTATGTTGGGCAAACGGGCCGGTGCCTGAATGAGCGTTTAAAGGAGCATCATTACCATGTATACTCAGCTGTTCAAGGTCATTTGGGTATCCATTGTAGAGATTGTGGTTGCAGACCGGAATTCGAAAAGTGCACTGTTGTAGCCAAACACCGTCAGCAGCTAACACGGGAGATTATTGAGGCCAATCAAATGCAATTGCTGGGTGATAGATGTATCAGCATGCCTTCGCTTGCTCTGACTAAAAAAGAAATCGAGTTTCTGGCTTTGACACAATAGATTGTGAATTTTGGCTGAGGTGTGGTGTTGTACCATATCATGAGATGACGCTTGTCTAGCTGTGATGCAATAGGTTGCGCGATTGCGCGGTGATGTTCTGTCACGAGTATATATTTCCAGCGTTTTCGCTAATAAAATTTCAGTTGAAGTCAGCGCTCTTTCTGTCCTTGTCTCTTCTTCTGTAGTTACGTCGTAACTACTCGTAGTCTTGCGCTGTGCAAATATGTTGCATCTCTGAGGCTTCTTTTAAGATAACCCAGTTTCCTTAACGCCTTATTTGTTATGTGCTTAATGTGAGCAAGCCATCTAAGATCAGGGGAGAAAATAACACCAAATATTTGAACGTGTTTACACTTGCAAGCTTCTGGTCCTGATTAAAATAGGTAAATTTTAACGGTTGTTTCTTATTTGAGAAAGTCATTGAGACTGTTTTCTTGAAATTCAGTGACATCTCCCACGATTTACTCCAATCACTAAAACAGACAAAAACTTTGTTTAACTCTAACTGATCTTGGCGGCTAGCGACAGCGGAACAAATAACACAGTCATCGGCATAGAGTCATAATTTAACATTAGTCCCAGCAGTTACCTCAATGACGTCATTTATGTAGATGGTGAAGAGTAAAGGACCCAGTACAGATCCTTGTGGCACGCTGGACGCAACACTGACCTGGGATGAGTGAACATGGTTAAATGCAACATATTGGGTTCTAGAGCCTATAGGTAGTCTTGTATCCAGGCTATGAGTTTGGGGTCGGGAATTATTGCGCTGAGTTTAATGAGAAGTGTATTATGACACACTGTGTCAAAAGCCTTACTATAGTCAATGAAAATGGCATCAAGCTGTCCTCTAATATTAAGTGTGGATGCGATATCATGGGAGAACTCTAATAATTTGGTCTTTCACTTTAGTGTCCTTGAGCAAATTAAGTTACTATATATGTTGTCGTGCCAGACGGCACATGTTTTCAGAGAACATTAGCTGACAGCTGATTCATGCTTAGTTAAACAAGTCAAGCAGTTATAGCCTCTTGATCAGCACTGGCATCTCAATTATGGGGGAAGCCTTTTAGCTACTGTGGAAGGCATATGTATGGTATATCACGTGTACATGCCTGTGATATAAGTGTGTGTGTGTACGTGTGTGTGCGTGACAGCTGGACTATCAGGGGTTTTTCACATTTCGAAAGCGCTATCCACTGCGAGCGCTATATGGCTCGATCGATAGCTACGTTGTATGCTAAGTAGACGCAGCCCGGTCCTCCGGCTAGAAATGCCAACTACCGGTTCTCATACACGTGTTTGCGTGCGTGCGTGCGTGCGCAGATGATAGGATGCAGACCTGCACGCGCGAGCGCGTATAACGTGTGATATACATTGCTATTAGTGGGTTATTGACATTCCGAAACAGCGCTCAGCTCGAATTCTCTGTATGCTCTAGGCCTACTCCTTTCAAGTTAGAAATGCCCAGTCAACCACAATAGTTCTAGATCTGTATACGTGCGCGCGCGTGCGTGTGCGCACGCATATGATAGGCTATCTACCGAGTGGGTTTTTCACATTTCGAAACAGCAATCGACAGCTGTTCTCTGTATACATGCTGGGCCTAAAGTCCCAACTATGCATTCCCTGCTTCCCCTCCTCCCTTCCCCTCTTGATCGATTTCAGGGAAATAAGTTATAACGACTGGTTCTGTCCGCTCACATGTGAGCGCGCGGCTTCTCGAGGTAGGACGTGTATTCTGTGGCAGCCAGTACAGCGATTGGGCAAGGCCCACAGAGGTAGAAAATATTACAGAAAAGTGCTATATATTGGAGGCGATCGGGCTCGATCTGGCACGGAAGCTGCGGCCGTTTCGATTGAATTCAAGTACTTGGTGTTGCAGACGATCACTTTTGGGTGGAATTCGCTTATTTCAAGTAAAGGAGCGCACATTCGTCAGAACCGGAGGTGACTGTTTTGTAGAGTTGCCACAGCTTTTCGTCTAGACAGCCGGCCATTTGTGCGTCGGAGGTTTAATTGGGAATTTCGTGCCTGGCGCTTTTCTTTCAGCCTGCACGCTTGCAATTCCCTCTTATGTCTTTAGGTTGCACGCACCAATATCAGCCTATCAGCTGACTAAGCAAAACTAAAGATTTGTTTAATTAAAGGAGCACTGTGTACAGGTTGTCTGCCGTATTCGTCTGTAGCAGACGACAAGACGACCGGCCCTTGGTACGGCCAACGATATTTGCAAACCCGTTCAACCAAGTTAAACCCAAAGTACACCTGTTTATTATTATTATAAGTAAAAATAACTAAACAATTACCAGTTTACAATTCTCATTGTGACACTCCCACATTTAAAACTTTAAATTCGTTCAGATGTCGCCACTACAGCCCTTCAAAATGATCCCGCCAAAATCGAGCGCCGGCACCTCCGGCGCGCTGGGTCACACCTGCCAGCCAGCGGCATTTGAAAGAAAACAGTCTTATTTTGATACGTTTCTCGCGCCATCAAGCGTGCTCTACGGGATAAACCACAGTAGTATGTACATACATGTATGGACGTACAATTTATGCCAAAGGTGAACGCCGAGAACCACACGCCGCCGCCAACCGGGCCGTTGGCCGGTCCTTCACTCCCAGCTTCTGTGCTTCCCGCCTTTGGAGGAGACTTTTTGGTGAGTTTCTGTATTGGTTCTCGCTTGTAAAGCGAGCGGCCACAAAAACTAGTTGTGTTGCTTTCTTTTTAAGGTTTGCGTTCTCGCCGTGAGCTGCGAATATCCTAGCGATCACGTTCTGTAACGGGCGCGTTGGCTGGAAATTTGTGGCCGAAGTAAGCAGCCAGGAAATAGAACTACATATCAGGTATAGTAAATCATAAAAGAAGACCAAACGCCACGCAGTACGTCTACGCAGAGCGTATTTGTTAGAGGAAGCTTTTTCATAGTGCTACAACATATGTGTCCTGAACATTTTTCTTTTTTTTTTTAACCCGATGAAGGCGAGTATTATTGTTTAAGCGTGTTGTTATTGGTTTAAGTGCGTTGACCCTGGCGTTAGTGCACATCTAGCGTATCATCTATGAAAGCAGATTTGGGCCTTCCACTCCTTTGTACACGAAGAAAAGTGTCTCCCCTCGTTCTGTTTTATAAAATTTTCCGCAATCCACAATTAAAAGAAGACCTTCTTTCGAAACCGCACTACATTTCTAGTAGGTGTGACCACCCACGCAAAGTACATATTCCCTTGTCACGTACCAGATTTTTTCAGGATTATTTTATTCCCATTACTTCGAATGATTGGAACAACCTGCCTAGCTCCATTGCCCAACTGGCCAATGTCACCGTGTTACAGGGCCGTGTTCAAGCTGCCCGGCGCGATGTCGGCGAAGGGAACGACGGCAGTTTCGGTCGTTCCGTACGCAAGCGGACACAGTGAAAGGATCAGAGTCGTGGTTTGCAAAAACAAAAGAAAATTTAATTTACAGTGATAGGGCAGCGCCAGGATTACAAAGTAAACTACACTTCACTCAATTAACAACTATGCACTTAACAACGATGAAGGAGCTTGACAAAATATGAGCACGCGAGAATGACAAACAACTAAGACAAACAACTAACAAACAGTAACTAGGGCAATGTCAACAAATACAAGAATTTAATCTACAAAAGTTAACGAGAGTTCACGAAGAAAGTTCAGGGATATAAACATGGGAGGGCATACGTGGTGATGTGATGAACGGCAGCGCTGAAAGATCCACGACGGTCTGGTGCGGCACAGTCTGGTACGGCACAGCTTTGAGGTCGATGGAGTTGCAGCACTGATGCTTCCGGGGAGCTAGTGCCCGATGGCAAACTCGAGCAGTTTTAATTAACTCGCAGAACAGTGGCAAACGCGAGCAGTTTTAACTAACTCGAGCCGAAGTCCCGATGCCTACGTTGCAGACGGTAAGCGCACATCTCAACTAGGCGAAGCGGCTAAGGTCAGGTGGCCAGCCGGTACGGAGCCACGCTAACAACTTCTAGAGCGATACGATGATCGGCTTCTACGCCATAACAGCCAAGCGACTAGAACCCCGTGGTCCTCAATGCTCCTCGCTTAAATACCCGCAGGTTTTCCCTGATTCGCGGTCTTCGGAATCGGGGCGTGTTTGTGAGACAGTTGCTCCGGAACTTCATTTCTTGCTCCGGCCAAAATATCCCTCTCGCAATTAATGCATGGGAGCCCTATCAGAAAAATCACCATGATGGGTGCTGGAAAATATGGTGGTTATGGTGGAAATAATGTTGGGCAAGCTGGAAAAGATGGTGGTTATGGTGTACGATGCAGGGAAATGGTGGGCGGCATGGTGTACGGAAGGTGGGTAAAGCGGAAAGGATGACGGGTAATGTTGGGAAGAACTGCGAGGCTGCTTCCACCATCGTGGAAATACTGGGAAGCAGCAGGCAGGCGACGAGGGTGGTATAAACGATGGTGGCACATGGTGTACAATCCTGCAAATTTTTGCCCACCATTAGTGTCACGCTAGAAAGCAGTGGGCGATGTGGTGGGTATACTGTGAAAGATCATTGAAGGCAATATGCTGTGCTGAAGAGAACCGTATTTTGCAAATTAAGACTTAATGGAGAGCTCAAGCTGGGGTGGCTGTGATAAGCGCCACATTGAAAGCAGCGGATAACAAATGTGTCATGAATCATTGCGTATATGCTTATCGCAGTTTCTTGTTAGCACTCTTTTTCTTGTTCTTTTATGAAAATATCTACCAGCGATTAATGTCAGTGTTATTAGTGCTTTCGTCCAATGCTACGTTATCGATAAAGTGGCAGGTTGGGCGAGTTGGTGATACAGGTAATCGGTATGGTGCACAGCGCAGGAAAAAAAATACAAAAACGAGGGCAGGTACAACAAAACACAGCAAGTCTCTCCTCGTTTTTCGTTTTCTTTTTTTCCTGCGCTGTGTACCATGCCTACTACGTTGTCCTCTTCTTCGTTTTTCTTTTTGTTTTTTGCTTGTAGCAATCAATATTTGTACTACCACCACACGCACGCCTCAACCGTATTGATTGCTAAATAACATCATTTTGGCTGCAGCTGATAATGCACAGAATATGCGCTACAGGGCAACTGTGTACTGTTGCGCATGCAATCTGGCGTTACATGCAACGTTGGACCGAGGCCTAGGAAAACGTCGCGAAATGCAAGCTCGCATAAGTTACGGAATCTGCAGAGCTTACGGCAAATTTCCAATTGCAGGATGGTATGTAAAATAAATACTACATTGTGTTTGCAGTTTTTAGCCTCAGAGCATTTGTTTCTGTATTTCCTTACACTGAAAACATCACAACTGGTCTGAAATTTTGAAACCGAAACCGCAACCCGTGGTGTCGCCACCATCGCGCTATTGCTGTTTTTTTTTTCTTCCAAACATGGCGGCGCGCTGTGGATGTCGTGTTCAACGTGGGGCGATATTTGTTTTCGTATGGACGATTTCTGGTTGCGCTGCATCTCGGTGTATGTTTAGCGTTGTGCTCATTAGCTCCAGTGGACCTTCTTGAGCCAGTGTGAGGTGCGGTGTGCGATAGACTGAGAAAGCAGCAGCCGGCAGCGTCGACACCTCGGAGATCCTTTGTTGACGTCCATTCGCCGAGGGACGTGAGTCGTCGCGACATCGTCTTTCAGTGTGTACGCGATCAGTGAGAAGCAGTGCCGGAATGCTTTCTACGTTCCGTGATGTGTGTTCCTAGGAAATGCCTTCTCGTTCGCACACATCGAGGGTCGGCACATCGCTTCTCGACCTACGGACGAACGACGCGGCTCGGCACAGCGCCTCAAGGCCGTCGGACGACGCAAACTGGAATCAGCATGTTTCTTAACTAAGGTAGGTGGCTGTGAATGCTGCGCTTTGTGCCTTGTCATTGTTGTGTGCGCTCTTTACAGCAAAGGAAATCGAGTAGCGTGGTGCAGAGTGCGGTGCCAGTGGCGTTAAATTGGCGTGTGCACGATGTCTGTGCAGAGCTTAGTCGCAACAATTGCGAAGTGCTGGTCCGCCCGCGCTATCGTACGTGGACATTCCATGAAAGGGAGCATAAAATCCTCACCACGAACATGATCGTCTTGCTTTTTATACGTGTAACTACATGACTCGCGAAACGTGCCTATTGCTGTGGTTATCGGTGATGTATGCAAGCGTTTGTGCATTTACTGCCATTTTAGGGCTGCAAACAACTGCGATCCAAACTCATTATGCAGGTATAAAATGTGTTAGCTGCTATTAAAAAGGACAAAACTGAGGAAGTTCGAACACATGACAGTAGCAATAGGAATAAATTGTAACAGCTGATATGATATGTGAATCTGTAAACAGCAACAGCATGACGAAGCTTTTTTTTAAGGCAGTTTTTATAGCTGGCCAGCTCGGGAGCCATGCATCGCTTTGCGAAGATAGCGTTCACTACCGCCTACCTCTGCAATTCTTCACATTTGTCACTGATAGAAATGAAAGATATTGAATATCTGTCAATGAAAGTTTCTCTGAAATAAATCTTCCCTGAATTTCTTTGCTTCACGAAGGCAAGACGAATGGAATTATAGCAACAAAAAGCTGAGCTAGTCTGTATGAATTCATGACTAAGTAAGGCAGGCGAACACTGACCATGAGAAGTAGACAACACAAATGCTGACGAAAAAAAATATAAAAGAAGATGGCACAACACTTAACCGCACATGCCTTTCCATTCTACTTTCCAGAACTTTGAAAAACTGCAATATGCATCTCGGCCTGTCTGGAAGGAGTCAAGTGTTTGCAAACAGCTTCTGGATGATAAGTCAGTGGGTTCATTCAGAAACTATTTGGAAGCATTTGGATCACTTAAGGAAGGGCCAGGTGTAGACTGCAGTTTTTTCAAAGTGCTGGCATTTTTAATGTGAGGCATCTGCAGATAATTTTTGTGCTGTCCTTTTCTTTAGTGTTTGTGTTGTCTAGCTCTCGTGCATCCATGCTTGCTTGCCTTGCCTTATTTCATTATGAATTCATCCGACTATCTCAGGCTTGCTGTTGTTATAATTCCATTCGTCATCCTTTCATGAAGCAAACAACTTTAATACAGGACAAATTTACTTCGGAGAAACTTTCATTGACATATATTCATTATATTTCATTCCAATCTGTGACAAATGTGAAGAATTACAGAGGTATGGGGTAGTGAATGCTATCTTCACTTAACAATACATAGCTCTTGAGCTGGCTAGCTATAAAAAACGCCCTTCAAAAAAAAGAAAAACTTCAGTCATATGTTATTGCTGTTTGCAGGTTCACATATGTCGGCTGTTGCAATTAATTTCTATTACTACTCTCATGTGTTCGAACTTCCTCTGTTTCGCCCTTTTTCATTGGTAGCTAACATAATTATACTTGCATAATGAGTTTGGATCGCAGTTGTTTGCAGCACTAATATCACACCATTTAGGGTGCTGCTAGCATGTGATGAATGCACAAAAATCTGCACATGTCAGTGAGAAGTGTGTAAAGGGAAAATTGGGCTAAAGTATGTAATTATCCGCATTCGTTAATGTGTTTATCGGTGAAGACAGGTTTTACAGCCATGGAATGTTGACAAAGACATCTCACAATTTAAATTAGGTGCGGATGTAACTGGGCCCTCTTTTTCTAACATTTTTTTTTGTTTGTAGCCTGCATTAGGCACTACCTGGAGTGAGCTGTTTGTTAAATTACTTTAGAAGTGTCACTTATATTGGAGCTGGTAGTACATTTCTGATTCTGTCAACAGAGTGAAGTGCCTAATATTGTTTAAATTTCTGGTGGTTCTACACATGAAGTGAAGTATCTTTTGTTAAGTGATACATGTGCCTGCTTGTTCATAGTTCATACCATGTGGCATATGTGAAAGTATTCACTAACGGGGAAAAATTTGGGCTGTCTGGTAGCCGTCTATACGGTGTGTGTACTTAAACACGGTTGGAATATGAGCATTGATATTGTCATCTTTGAAGTTGCTTCCCAACCTATAGCATGTTTTTCCATTCTTGCTGTGCAGGTCTCTTGTTTTAGTATGTGTGTTGACCAATTGCTGAAAGAAAGCATACTAAGTGTTTTTCTAGGTGCACTGTGCAGATGTGCACTTGTGAGATTGGGTGTGGGTGCGATGTTGCCTGGTTGCTCATTGATAGCTGTATGTGATGGCTTGATAACTCTTGGTAGCTTCAGTGTTACTGTATGAAAGCATGGTTCGCTTAATGTCAGGAACATTTCTGTATATTCTTATCGCGTTTTTATTGCAGATAATACTGTTGTGATTCATCGAGATGACTGATCTCTTACGGTGCTTGTGATTACAAAGCGTTGAATAGGTAGGGTCCTGTAAGCAGCAATGTCAGTGGCTTCAAACATGCTATGAAGGAACAAACAATGATGTACCCTGTCCCAAGCCACGCACGGACTGTAGTTCACCAGGTGCCAGTGGCAGTAGGGGCAGCGCCTGCAGCTGACCTTGCAGTGCTGGAGGGCCTTTTTAGAGTAGTTGATGGCCAGGTGACATTACATACAACTTATCGAGCTTATAGTTTCATGCGAAAAGCTCAGATTTTTCTGTTATTGAGAGATAACTACCATTAATTTTCATTTCTTTTAGTTTGATGAAACATGTAGAAATAATCTTTTGTGAATGGTTGGGAGTTCTTTTTGCGCATGTCTACATAGGTGAAAAATTTAGTTAATATCACTATCATCCCTGTGGAGTAGTAAATGTAACGAAAATGTAGTGTTTATCAATGGAAGTCCTTGCATCAGGGTTGATGCCAACATTTGTCTCCTGGGGCCACATGATGACAGCAGTCCTTTAATTTGGGGCAGTGCTGCTGATGTAGCAGAGTAATGAATTCCTGTTATATAAATGGCAGATGGCAGAGGAGCTGGTTTGCACACATAAAAATCATCCTGAAATTTACTTTTGTGTGTGCATTTCTGTGTTTTACTTTGCTGCTGATTGTTTTACACCTATGGGCAGCGAAGGTTTGCATTATAATTCTTGTCTACACACCTTTGAGTGCATCTGTGTGGCCGTATTGTTCAAAAGAGTTAATACTTTCATAAATATTTTCGTGCAGGTCAAAATTGGGCATGAAGGACAACACCGATGGAAAATGTTGCCTTGAAGCACGGTACTTCTGGCCCGCTGCTGAAGCTGCCAATCGCAGCTTGACGGGCCAGGCGTGCCGCAGCCTTTCTACAGGCATTGAAAAACTTCCAGCAACACCAGAAAAGGTGGATATGGTTAAAAGTAAGTGAATCATGCTGCACACATTCAACCTGCGTATTGCTACACATACTGATTGCAGCGCACATGCTGTTTAGTTGGGATGTCAGTTTACTAATATGAAAAAAATGATAGTATCACTTCAGACAGTACAGTGATTGTTCTTCTCAAGTGCTGTTCCTTTTTGGCTTGATGTGGCTCTTTTAATATTTTGCAGGTTGCCTGGAGAAATATGTGGAACTTCACGTGAAGGTCCGCCAAAGGATATCCGCATTGCCGCCATAAGGCGGTACTTACGGAGCTTTTTCACCGAAGCAGCACAGCAAAGAAAGTCCGGGTGACTCAAAAAAAGAATGTCTCAAGGCAAAATAAATTAATTTTATTAGCCAAATTATCCACTGCTTTTTGTAAGAAAGGCACTGAAATGCCTGCTTGGCCTTTTAACATATTTAGAACAAAATGTGTGGGCCACAATGTCTTCCTTGTGCTTGATTTATGTGGTTTATTTCAGCCATCAATGTAAGTTTGCTAATGTACCTGCATGAGCAAAAGTAGAATTCCTAATTATGTCCATCCAAGAAGCCCGTGGCTCTCTGCCTCTACCGCTGGCCAGCCACCCAGCTTGCCCGCTTGCCCGCCTACACCCAGCTTGCCCGCCTACACCCACCACCACGCAACATGCCCAACACCCACCATCCACCCATCTTGCCCAACACACCCAACACCCGGCATCACCCAGCACCACCCACTACATTAATCCACTATAGTGTTTTCCAGCATGCCCAGCATCTGTTTTTTTCTGACAGGGAGAGAGCGATGACCAAACCCTTTCTCGTGGTCGCCGAGCCGGTATCTTCATTCAACTTGCTTGATTGACAGGTCATTATTGTCCGAGTGGCGGGGGGCCTTCTCCGCCGGTCGCAACAAAGACACCTGTAGTCGTCCCCCCGGAGGCGAGGGGCCACAATAGCATACTGCGTGCACGTGGTGAATGCACGTCAAATGGCTGCCCTGCTGTCTTGCCCTGCATTGTTGGTCCGAAGCACTGCGTTCAGGGTTTTCAAGAACCGCGCCGGGGGGCTCGCGTGAGAACGCACCAAGTCAGAGCTTTTCAGCTCAGAAACCTATCTCTTCCTTGTTTTCTCCGAAAGAGGCCGATTCCTTCTGACGTCTTTGGAGCGGTCGAAGCGCTTCTAAAATTGCACGTGCGGGCATACGGTCAACCTTTAGCTATATTCCACCACTAGGCAATGTCATTCCGTGACACACCGCTTTTAGGGTTGCTGTTGAAAGCATTGTATACTCTTAGCAGCTTCATTTAGTAATTTTGTATTCTCATCATCATCATCATCAGGCTGTTTAGGTCCACTGCAGGACGAAGGCCTGTCCAAACGATTTCCAATCCACCCTATCCTGAGCGAGTTGGTTCCACTTTATGCCCGCAAACTTTTTAATTTCATCGCTCCATCTAACCTTTTGCCTACCTCTGTTGCGTTTTCCCTGTCTTGGTATCCATTCCATCGCTCTTACCATCCATCTATTATCCTTCCTCCTCATGACATGTGCTGCCGAGGTCCACTTCTTTTTTTTAATTGATATGATAATATGGGCTACTCCTGTCTGTTCTCTGATCCATTCCGCTCGTTTTTTATCTCTTAGTGTACCCCTATCATTTTTCTTGTATAATTTATCATTTTTCTTGTATCATTGTATTATTTTTCTTGTATTACCCCTATAATTTTTTGTATTTTATGAATTTTGTATATATTGTACCCACCCCCTTTTATAATGTCCTCGGGCCCTCAAGCTACTCAAATCAATAAGTTTAAAGAAATAAATAAAATATTTACATTATGGTTATTCTTTAAGACGTCTTTGTAATATAAAAGCAATCGATAGTTGTATAATGAAAACACCGGCAAAATATATTTCATAAAAAGGCCAGCACTGTGAGACCAATATGGTACATTCGCGATGCAACGGAGAGCCTTTTTCTTGAGTAAGTGTGCTTTAGACAGATTGGTGACGCCAGTCGTACACCTGGCGGTGCTGCAATATGGTAAAATTGAAAGTTCTAGTGAGTTATACAGTATCATTTTAACTTTGGCTGAAAGTGCACGTCTCATACACGAGTTGATACTGACACGTGCGGTTGTTTTGATTTAAGTGGAAAGCCATTATCGCTTCCCAGTGACACGAGCGCTCATTTTTATTGTTAGCGGGAAGCGCTGTTATCACTTTCGGTTACACACAACGCAGGCCGCGTTTATCTTGCATGCCACTTCCAGAACCGTGTCGACCATTGTTGAAACTTTGCATGCTTGACGCGCACATTTCAGCAACTTCTGGAATTCCAGAGATAATGCGAGAACGTGGTATGACGCGGGTATAAAAGCCGGCGCGTTACGCCGTCTGTCAGTCTTTCCGTCGACCGACGACTGTTCACGCCGCTGTTGCTGAGTATTGTGATTGGCCTTGTTTCGTGGGCACAAGTTCGCCCAATAAACAGTTCACCTGACATCAGCTTGAGTCTTGCGTGCTTCGTCTCAAGTGCTGCATGTGTCACAACCACGTGACAGCATTGCCGGTTGCGCATTTCGATGGTGTTCTCAATGAACGTAGCCTCGGAGAGGAACTCTTGAACCGTTTTTGGCGGGTTTCTGATTAGTCCGGCGAAGAGCTCCTGCTTCACTCCTCAGATAAGCAGGCAAACCTTATTGTCCCCAGGCATGACGGCATCGGTGTGACGGAAAAGTCGCGTCATCTCCTCCGTAAAGGTCGTTACGTTTTCGTTGGGGAGCTGCACCCGAGTTTTAGGCAGTGGCGGAGCTCTCTCCTTCCGCACGACGCTCGCAAAGGTTTGCAGGAACAGAGCGGGGAAGTCGTCCTAGGTTCGAAGCATTGACTCACTCTTCTCGAACCATGTCCTTGCGGCGTGTTTCAGGGAGAAATATACGTGGCGCAACTTATCGTCGGGGTCCCACTTGATAAGGGCTGCGACGCGGTCGTAGATTTCGAGCAGGCTTTCCGGGTCCTCGTATGACGATCCGCGAAAGGTAGGTGGCTTTTAGGGCGAAGCTCCTTAGGGGTGAGGCTTGTCCATCCGCGTTGTCAGTCGGTCACGGCACCTAGGTCCATAGCAATACTGCAATAGCGAACAACATGGGTTTGTGGGTGTCGGACCGGCCCACGTGGGACCATCCTGGAGGCCGTGCAGTGTGTGTGTGCATTTGCAGGCCGATCCAGGAGGTATAGTGCAAACAAACAGTGTATATGTAGAGGAACTCAGTTCCAGGAACCCAGTACCATTCTTAGGCACAGAATCGTGTAAAATCGAAACTATAAGTGACATTTAAAAGACATGACAGCACAATGTACGCTGAAGTGAAAATACACGAGAGGGCGCTGCGGTAAAGCAGGCGTCCTTTGCTTTACCGAAACGTGGAACACGAAAAGACCGCACGTCAAGGATCCTTCCCCGTCGTCTTTACAGACGAAGTAGAGCGACCGGCGGTTGGTGTTGGGATGTACGTGAAATTGCCAGAGACCGTGGGGAATCTCTATCTACGAAAAACGAGCCAATCTCACAACGGCGAACGCGCTACAATCCGACGGAACCATGGGAATGACAGTCTACTTGGCCTAGAATCTCTACCGAGGCAACGTAGAAAAGTATATCTAGCCATGCGCAATTACGAAACAAAGTATGAGAACAACCCCCTCGTACTGGTCGGAGACTTCAACATAGATATCACGGACATCGACCGCCTTGTGCAGTATATGACGTCTCCATACGCTCTACGATGCATTTCGAATGACAGGAAACAACCGACAACCACCAGGTGAACATGCATAGACCTTGTATTTGCCAACTTCAGGCTAGATCCGATTGAAAATTCTTTGGCTTTACGGACGAGAAAGCTGCAATAATGAAGGGGAGAGGGAATCCAGAACTCAACGCGACATGCGAGTTATGACAAATAAAACATTCCATATATACTGTGCACACGCGTTTTCACCCATTTACATGCGCGAGTGGGCAAGGGCCTGGGTGATTTACGGTAATAACGGTCCCCAGTTATTTGCCCGCTCCTCATGATTCACTTCGTGGAGATGCATGGATATCTTTTGGGTATGTGCATGACCGCGGTTACCAGAGATATTGCTTCCGTCATCGTGGATGCTGGTTGCTTTGTAGCCCTTTTCTTGCTCTATTCGGGAAGCGCTGGTATTCTGTCGGGAGTCCTTGCTGTCTGTGGCTAGCTCGAAGGACTGCGTTGGATTTGTTCTCCTGGCGGTGTAGGTTTGGCTCACGGTTGGACAGGGGCGTGCGGTTCACGGACCGAGAAGCACCTACACCTGGTCGTGACGCACGCAGCACTCGAGACGAAGCACGCAGGACTCAAGCGATGTGAGCCGATATTGGGCAAACCTCAGCCCAGCAAAACAAAGCCAATGACAATGCAGAGCAATAGGGGCGTGAACAGTCGTCCGTAGACGGAAAGACTCACTAGCGGTGCAATGCGTCGGCTTTTATGCACATGTCATAGCGCGTTCTCGCACTATCTCTCAAATTCCAGAAGGCTCTCAAATGTGCGCGTCAGGCATGCAAAGTTTCAAGAATGGCCGGAATTGCAAGAGCAGAATTCAAGAATTGCAAAATACAGGAATGAAACAATGCGCCTAATCAGTGAAGCCCACGAGATCTCGTGCCTTAAATACAAATGCATCAGAATGTCTTCGATCTCTTTATCACCTAAAGAATAGCATATCTGGGTGGCACTACACATGTGATGTAAGATCTTGTTTTGCTTTATAATACGCGATAAGTGTTTAGCTGTGGTATAAATATGGCCACATTTACTGCCAATAAAGCGTTGTTAGTTTGCGCTCCGTTTGTCATTTCGTGTCATTCTTGTGTCCTCCTTGTATGCAATGCTTCAGTTCATCATATATATAAAGCCATTTACGGCCAATTTTAGTCGTATATGGAAGTATACTGCTACAGTATATATCATAAAAGTCGCAATATAAGCCACATATGGCAGTAGATAGCGCCCATATGGCATATACGCTGATATCAGGCTCCATATACGCTGATATCAGGCTGTATATGACCTTATATTGTCCCTTATTTGGAAGTAAAGTTGCCTGCTATGAGCGCTTATATATCAGTATGTGGCCATATAAAGCATATCTGACACATATATGGCATATATGGCATTTCCGTAAGGGCCCCCATGCTGCTTTGCATCCCCTTAAGGTCCTCTTGAGCGGAAGATGGTGTAATTTTTGGGGGGTCAGCGCGCGCCCTAATCGGAGCCATGTTGCTTGGCTAGAAGTGCTCGTCAACCTGAAAGTGCGGTCTCTGCTGCCATATCACTGTGTGTCACGTGACATAATGAATGACACCTTTGTCGTGCAGCATTTACTACAGACTGCACCAGTATTAGGTAAGCTACTTCAGTTACGACAATGGTTCTCTTGATGTTATTTAGGCGATGTGAGAACGTGCGCTCATCCACGTCAAACGGTGCCGTACAGCTAAACACCAACAGCAATGGGCAATTTCGCCTTG
>JABSTT010002574.1:0-28497 GCA_013339685.2 Hyalomma asiaticum | reverse complement strand
TGGTGCGTGTCATGTTTGATGCTCTGGTAACTTGTGTTGATGAAAAGTACGTTTCCAGTCATCTGGGCATAGCATCGCAGAATAACACTATAATATTTGGCTATTTCGAATGCAAATAATAGTGAAAATCACACTACTAAAGCTTTAGCGACGTAAGCGGTCCTGAATCTTTGCCAGGAACAAAAGTGCAAGAAACGACGTTTTATGCACTTACAGTGCGCAACTGCTGTATTCGTTAAAGGAACGGGCGAAACACCTTGAAAGGCAAATGGTTAGCAAAGCAAGCAAGGAAAGCCACCTAGATCAACCTTATGATTTCCTTCTAGTGTGCACAGCAGGAAATTGCTCATGCAGAAACAGTGGGCGTGTCTCATTGGGTTTGATGCTCTGTGGAACCTTGTGTTGATGAAAAGGCTGTTTTCCGTCAGCTGGGCCTGGCTGCGTTGAAGTAACACTGAAGTGTCCGGCTATTTCGAATGGCAAATAATAGTGAAATCACACTCCGAAGCTTTAGCGACGTAAGCGGTCCTGAATCTTTGCCAGGAACAAAAGTGCAAGAACGACGTTTTATGCACTTACAGCGCGCAACTGCTGTATTCGTTAAAGGAACGGGCGAAACACCTTGAAAGGTCATGGTTAGCAAACCAAGAAGGAAACCACCTATATACACCTTCGATTTCCTTCTTAGTGTGTCACACAGGAAATTTCTCATGCAGAAACAATTGGTGCGTGTCTCATGTTTTGATGCTCTGGTAACCTTGTGTTGATGAAAAGGCTGTTTCCGTCATCTGGGCATGGCTCGTTGAATAACACTACAATGTTCGGCTATTTCGAATGCAAATAATAGTGAAAATCACACTCCTAAGCTTTAGCGACGTAAGCGGTCCTGAATCTTTGCCAGGAACAAAAGTGCAAGAAACGACGTTTATGCACTTACAGTGCGCAACTGCTGTATTCGTTAAAGGAACGGGCGAAACACTTTGAAGGTCATGGTTAGCAAACCAAGAAGGAAACCACCTATATCACCTTTAGATTTCCTTCTAAGTGTGCACACAGGAAATTTCTCATGCAGAAACATTGGTGCGTGTCTCATGTTTTGATGCTCTGGTAACCTTGTGTTGATGAAAAGGCTGTTTCCGTCATCTGGGCATGGCTCGTTGAATAACACTACAATGTTTCGGCTATTTCGAATGCAAATAATAGTGAAAATCACACTCCTAAGCTTTAGCGACGTAAGCGGTCCTGAATCTTTGCCAGGAACAAAAGTGCAAGACACGACGTTTTATGCACTTACAGTGCGCACTGCTGTATTCAGTTTAAAGGAACGGGCGAAACACCTTGAAAGGTCATGGTTAGCAAACCAAGAAGGAAAGCACTTAGATACACCTTTAGATTTCCTTCTAAGTGTGCACAGAGAAATTTCTCATGCAGAAACATGTGGCGTGTCTCATGTTTTGATGCTCTGGAACTTTGTGTTAGTGAAAAGGCTGTTTCGTCATCTGCGCATGGCTCGTTGAGTAACACTGCAATGTTTGGCTATTTCGAATGCAATAATAGTGAAAATCACACTCCTAAGCTTAGCGACGCAAGCGGTCCTGAATCTTTGCCAGGAACAAAAGTGCAAGAACGACTTTTTTATGCACTTAGTACGCAACTGCTGTATTCGTTAAACAGGCGAACCACTTGATAAGGTCATGTTAGCAACAGAAGGAAACCGCCTATATACACCTCGATTTCCTTCTAGTGTGCACACAGGAAATTTCTCATGCAGAAGCATTGGTGCGTGTCATGTTTTGATGCTCTGGTAACCTTGTGTTTGTGAAAACACTGTTTCCGTCATCTGGGCATTGCACGCAGAATAACACTGGGATGTTTGGCTATTTGGAATGCAAATAATGGTGAAAATCACACTCCTAAGCTTTTGCGACGTAAGCGGTCCTGAATCTTTGCCAGGAACACAAGTGCAAGAAACGACGTTTTATGCACTTACAGTGCGCCACTGCTGTATTCATTAAAGGAACGGGCGAAACACTTGAAAGGTCATGGTTAGCAATCCAGGAAGGAAACCACCTATATTCACCTTTAGATTTCCTTCTAAGTGTGCACACAGGAAATTTCTCATGCAGAAGCATTGGTGCGTGTCTCATGTTTTGATGCTCTGGGAACCTTGTGTTGATGAAAAGGCTGTTTCCGTCATCTGGGCATGGCTCGTTGAATAACACTACAATGTTTGGCTATTTCGAATGCAAATAATAGTGAAAATCACACTCCTAAGCTTTAGCGACGTAAGCGGTCCTGAATCTTTGCCAGGAACAAAAGTGCAAGAAACGACGTTTTATGCACTTACAGTACGCAACTGCTGTATTCGTTAAAGGAACGGGCGAAACACCTTGAAAGGTAATCGGTTAGCAAAGCAACAAGGAAAGCACTTAGATACACCTTTAGATTTCCTTCTAAGTGTGCACACAAGAAATTTCTCATGCAGAAACAATGGTGCGTGTCTCATGTTTTGATGCTCTGGTAACTTGTGTTGGTGAAAAGGCTGTTTCTGTCATCTGGGCATGGCTCATTGAGTAACACTGCAATGTCTGGCTATTTCGAATGCAAATAATAGTGAAAAGCACACTCCTAAGCTTTAGCGACGTAAGCGGTCCTGAATCTTTGCCAGGAACAAAAGTGCAAGAAACGACGTTTTATGCACTTACAGTGCGCAACTGCTGTATTCGTTAAAGGAACGGGCGAAACACCTTGAAAGGTCATGGTTAGCAAACCAAGAAGGAAACCACCTATATTCACCTTTAGATTTCCTTCTAAGTGTGCACACAAGAAATTTCTCATGCAGAAACATTGGTGCGTGTCTCATGTTTTGATGCTCTGGGAACCTTGTGTTGATGAAAAGGCTGTTTCCGTCATCTGGGCATGGCTCGTTGAATAACACTACAATGTTCGGCTATTTCGAATGCAAATAATAGTGAAAATCACACTCCTAAGCTTTAGCGACGTAAGCGGTCCTGAATCTTTGCCAGGAACAAAAGTGCAAGAAACGACGTTTTATGCACTTACAGTGCGCAACTGCTGTATTCGTTAAAGGAACGGGCGAAACACCTTGAAAGGTCATGGTTAGCAACCAAGAAGGAAACCACCTATATTCACCTTTAGATTTCCTTCTTAGTGTGTACACAAGAAATTTCTCATGCAGAAGCATTGGTGCGTGTCATGTTTTGATGCTCTGGTAACCTTGTGTTGCTCATGCAGAAACATTGGTGCGTGTCATGTTTTGATGCTCTGGTAACCTTGTGTTGGTGAAAAGGCTGTTTCTGTCATCTGGGCATGGCTCATTGAGTAACACTGCAATGTCTGGCTATTTCGAATGCAAATAATAGTGAAAAGCACACTCCTAAGCTTTAGCGACGTAAGCGCTCCTGAATCTTTGCCAGGAACAAAAGTGCTAGAAACGACGTTTTATGTACTTACAGTGCGTAACTGCTGTATTCGTTCAAGGAACGGGCGAAACACTTTGAAAGTTCATGGTTAGCAATCCAGGAAGGAAACCACCTATATTCACCTTTAGATTTCCTTCTAAGTGTGCACACAGGAAATTTCTCATGTAGAAACATTGGTGCGTGTCTCATGTTTTGATGCTCTGGTAACCTTGTGTTGTGAAAAGGCTGTTTCCGTCATCTGGCATGGCTCGTTGAATAACACTACAATGTTTGGCTATTCGAATGCAAATAATAGTGAAAATCACACTCCTAAGCTTTAGCGACGTAAGCGGTCCTGAATCTTTGCCAGGAACAAAAGTGCAAGAACGACGTTTTATGCACTTACAGTACGCAACTGCTGTATTCGTTAAAGGAACGGGCGAAACACCTTGAAAGGTCATGGTTAGCAAACCAAGAAGGAAACGCACTTATATACACCTTTAGATTTCCTTCTAGTGTGCACACAAGGAAATTTCTCATGCAGAAACATTGGTGCGTGCTCATGTTTTGATGCTCTGGTAACTTGTGTTGTGAAAAGGCTGTTTCGTCATCTGGCATGGCTCGTTGAATAACACTGCATGTTCGGCTATTTCGAATGCAAATAATAGTGAAAATCACACTCCTAAGCTTTAGCGACGTAAGCGGTCCTGAATCTTTGCCAGGAACAAAAGTGCAAGAAACGACGTTTTATGCACTTACAGTGCGCAACTGCTGTATTCGTTAAAGGAACGGGCGAAACACCTTTGAAAGGTCATGGTTAGCAAACCAGAAGGAAACCACTACTATTCACCTTAGATTTCCTTCTTAGTGTGCACACAGGAAATTTCTCATGCAGAAACATTGGTGCGTGTCATGTTTTGATGCTCTGGTAACCTTGTGTTGGTGAAAAGGCTGTTTCCGTCATCTGGGCATGGCTCGTTGATAACACTGCAGATGTTTGGCTATTTCGAATGCAAATAATAGTGAAAATCACACTACTAAGCTTTAGCGACGTAAGCGGTCCTGAATTCTTTGCAGGAACAAAAGTGCAAGAACCGACGTTTTATGCACTTACAGTACGCAACTGCTGTATTCGTTAAAGGAAACGGGCGAAACACCTTGAAAGGTAACTGGTTAGCAAAGCAACAAGGAAAGCACTAGATACACCTTTAGATTTCCTTCTAAGTGTGCACACAGAAATTTCTCATGCAGAAACAATGGTGCGTGTCATGTTTTGATGCTCTGGTAACCTTGTGTTGTGAAAAGGCTGTTTCTGTCACCTGGGCATGGCTCGTTGAGTAACACTGCAGTGTTTGGCTATTTCGAATGCAAATAATAGTGAAAATCACACTCCTAAGCTTTAGTGACGTAAGCGGTCCTGAATCTTTGCCAGGAACAAAAGTGCAAGACACGACGTTTTATGCACTTATAGTACGCAACTTCCGTATTCGTTAAAGGAACAGGCGAAACACCTTGAAAGGTCATGGTTAGCAAACCAAGAAGGAAACCAACTATATACACCTTTAGATTTCCTTCTAAGTGTGCACACATGGAAATTTCTCATGCAGAAACATTGGTCTGCATGTCATGTTTTGATGCTCTGGTAACCTTGTGTTCGTGAAAAGACCGTTTCCGTCATCTGGGCATAGCACGCAGAATAACACTGGAATATTTGGCTATTTGGAATGCAAATAATGGTGAAAATCACACTCCTAAGCTTTAGCGACGTAAGCGGTCCTGAATCTTTGCCAGGAACAAAAGTGCAAGAAACGACGTTTTATGCACTTACAGTACGCAACTGCTCTATTCATTAAAGGAACGGGCGAAACACTTTGAAAGGTCATGGTTAGCAAACCAAGAAGGAAACCACCTATATCACCTTTACGTTTCCTTCTTAGTGTGCACACAAGGAATATTCTCATGCAGAAACATTGGTGCGTGTCATGTTTTGATGCTCTGGGAACCTTGTGTTGAGTGAAAAGGCCGTTCCGTCATCTGGGCATGGCTCGTTGAAGTAACACTAGCAGTGTTTGGCTATTTCGAATGCAAATAATGGTGAAAATCACACTCCTAAGCTTTAGCGAGGTAAGCGGTCCTGAATCTTTGCCAGGAACAAAAGTGCAAGAAACGACGTTTTATGCACTTACAGTGCGCAACTGCTGTATTCGTTAAAGGAACGGGCGAAACACCTGAAAGGTCATGGTTAGCAAACCAAGAAGGAAACCACCTAATATCACCTTACGATTTCCTTCTTAGTGTGCACACAGGAAATTTCTCATGCAGAAACAATGGTGCGTGTCTCATGTTTTGATGCTCTGGGAACCTTGTGTTGATGAAAAGGCTGTTTCTTTCATCTGGGCATGGCTCGTTGAATAACACTACAATGTTCGGCTATTTCGAATGCAAATAATAGTGAAAATCACACTCCTAAGCTTTAGCGACGTAAGCGGTCCTGAGTCTTTGCCAGGAACAAAAGTGTAAGTACGACGTTTTATGCACTTACAGTGCGCAACTGCTGTATTCGTTAAAGGAACGGGCGAAACACCTTGAAAGGCAACGGTTAGCAAAGCAACAAGGAAAGCACTTAGATACACCTTTAGATTTCCTTCTAAGTGTGCACACAAGAAATTTCTCATGCAAGAACATTGGTGCGTGTCTCATGTTTTGATGCTCTGGAACCTTGTGTTGATGAAAGACTGTTTCCGTCATCTGGGCATGGCTCGTTGAATAACACTACAATGTTCGGCTATTTCGAATGCAAATAATAGTGAAAATCACACTCCTAATCTTTAGCGAGGTAAGCGGTCATGAATCTTTGCCAGGAACAAAAGTGCAAGAAACGACGTTTTATGCACTTACAGTGCGCAACTGCTGCATTCGTTAAAGGAACGGGCGAAACACCTTGAAAGGTCATGGTTAGCAAACCAAGAAGGAAACCACCTAAATTCACCTTTACATTTCCTTCTTAGTGTGCACACAGGAAATTTCTCATGCAGAAACAATGGCGCGTGTCTCATGTTTTGATGCTCTGGTAACTTTGTGTTAGTGAAAAGGCTGTTTCTGTCATCTGGGCATGGCTCGTTGAGTAACACTGCAGTGTTTGGCTATTTCGAATGCAAATAATAGTGAAAATCACACTCCTAAGCTTTAGCGACGTAAGCGGTCCTGAATCTTTGCCAGGAACAAAAGTGCAAGAAACGACGTTTTATGCACTTATAGTACGCAACTGCTGTATTCGTTAAAGGAACAGGCGAAACACCTTGAAAGGTCATGGTTAGCAAACCAAGAAGGAAACCGCCTATATACACCTTTAGATTTCCTTCTAAGTGTGCACACAGGAATTGTTCTCATGCAGAAACATTGGTGCGTGTCTCATGTTTTGATGCTCTGGGAACCTTGTGTTGATGAAAAGGCTGTTTCCGTCATCTGGGCATGGCTCGTTGAATAACACTACAATGTTCGGCTATTTCGAATGCAAATAATAGTGAAAATCACACTCCTAAGCTTTAGCGACGTAAGCGGTCCTGAATCTTTGCCAGGAACAAAAGTGTAAGTACGACGTTTTATGCACTTACAGTGCGCAACTGCTGTATTCGTTAAAGGAACGGGCGAAACACCTTGAAAAGGTCAACGGTTAGCAAAGCAACAAGGAAAGCACTTAGATACACCTTTAGATTTCCTTCTAAGTGTGCACACAAGAAATTTCTCATGCAAGAACATTGGTGCGTGTCTCATGTTTTGATGATCTGGGAACCTTGTGTTGATGAAAGACTGTTTCCGTCATCTGGGCATGGCTCGTTGAATAACACTACAATGTTCGGCTATTTCGAATGCAAATAATAGTGAAAATCACACTCCTAAGCTTTAGCGAGGTAAGCGGTCCTGAATCTTTGCCAGGAACAAAAGTGCAAGAAACGACGTTTTATGCACTTACAGTGCGCAACTGCTGTATTCGTTAAAGGAACGGGCGAAACACCTTGAAAGGTCATGGTTAGCAAACCAAGAAGGAAACCACCTAAATTCACCTTTACGTTTCCTTCTTAGTGTGCACACGGGAAATTTCTCATGCAGAAACAATGGTGCGTGTCATGTTTTGATGCTCTGGTAACTTTGTGTTAGTGAAAAGACCGTTTCCGTCATCTGGGCATAGCACGCAGAATAACACTGGAATATTTGGCTATTTCGAATGCAAATAATAGTGAAAATCACACTACAAAGCTTTAGCGACGTAAGCGGTCCTGAATCATTGCCAGGAACAAAAGTGCAAGAAACGACGTTTTATGCACTTACGTGCGCAACTGCTGTATTCGTTAAAGGAACGGGCGAAACACCTTGAAAGGTCATGGTTAGGCAACCAAGAAGGAAACCACCTAAATTCACCTTTACGATTTCCTTCTTAGTGTGCACACAGGAAATTTCTCATGCAGAAACATTGGTGCGTGTCATGTTTTGATGCTCTGGGAACCTTGTGTTAGTGAAAAGGCTGTTTCCGTCATCTGGGCATGGCTCGTTGAGTAACACTGACATGTTTGGCTATTTCGAATGCAAATAATAGTGAAAATCACACTCCTAAGCTTTAGCGACGTAAGCGGTCCTGAATCTTTGCCAGGAACAAAAGTGCAAGAAACGACGTTTATGCACTTACAGTGCGCAACTGCTGTATTCGTTAAAGGAACGGGCGAAACACCTTGAAAGGTCATGGTTAGCAATCCAGAAGGAAACCACCTATATTCACCTTTAGATTTCCTTCTAAGTGTGCACACAGGAATGTTCTCATGCAGAAACATTGGTGCGTGTCTCATGTTTTGATGCTCTGGTAACCTTGTGTTGGTGAAAAGGCTCTTTCCGTCATCTGGGCATTATTCATTGAATAACACTACAATGTTCGGCTATTTCGAATGCAAATAATAGTGAAAATCACACTCCTAAGCTTTAGCGACATAAGCGGTCTTGAACCTTTGCCAGGAACAAAAGTGCAAGCGACGTTTTATGCACATACAGTGCGCACCTGCTGTATTCGTCAAAGTAACGGGCAAAACACCTTGCAAGGTAACGGTTAGCAAAGCAACAAGGAAAGCACTTAGATACACCCATAATCAATAGAAGAGGCGTGCAGGACACGGACACAGGAAGAGCAGTGAACACCACGAACGCCGACTAACAACTGAAGCACAGCACAGAGGCGAAAAAGAAGGAAGACACAGCTTTTCTGCGCATGCTCGGAATGGTAGCGCCACCTGTCATACTGTTACACGTGCCGTTCTACGCGATAGACAACTGCTAAGACATTCTATCTCCTCTCTGTTTAAGATAATCGACGGTTGACTCACGCATGCACTTCCACTAATATTAATATGCCAGGCCTCAACCAATAAACGCGTATCTTCGTTCCTATGTCTGTACAGGATCTCGGTTTTGTCTAACTCGGGCATGCAGCTACAGACCTGGCAGTGCAAGGATAGATTGGACGGCGTCCCACCTGATAGCGACCTTCTGT
Organism: Hyalomma asiaticum; assembly: GCA_013339685.2. NCBI lineage: Eukaryota > Metazoa > Arthropoda > Arachnida > Ixodida > Ixodidae > Hyalomma > Hyalomma asiaticum. The sequence continues at coordinate 19,539 of JABSTT010002574.1, read as the reverse complement.
GTTCAATTAATCTTTGATTATACAACGCGCGGTTTGTCCTACATAAAAACGTCCGCAGCTAAAAGGAATCTTATACACCACACCCATGCGACAGTCGGTGAAATTGTTCTTGGCTAAGTGCTTAACCGGACAGATATCTGTTCGCTTCTTACCTTCCATCTGCTCATTTCTTCTATGCACGGCAGCACAGACCCTTCCTAACTTATTGGGAGCCGTAAACACAACATTAACCCCATATTTACTTCCTACTTTCTTAAGCCTGTGCGAAACTGCGTGGATATACGGAATACTCACGAGCTTTTTCTTGTTAATGTTACTCTCCGCTACAGCTTTAATTCCGGTCGAAATCGACTTCTTAAGACGTTCTGCTACTGTGGCTATGGCTAGTCTAGGGTAACCTGCATCTAAAAGGCGCTCGACCTGCGCATTAAAGCTAATGGTCAAACGGTGCACGCACGACTTTGATAGGGCTGACTTTAAACAGGACAAGGCTATTCCGTTTTTTACTACTTTGGAATGCTTGGAGTCAAAGTTTAACAACGGCTTAGATGCTCTAGGGGAATACTGCCAACACACGTGATTCTGCTCAAATGACAACGAGATATCTAAAAACTGTATTACGTTTCTCTCCGGTAGTTCTTTCGTGAACCTCAGACCATCTCCATTAAGTTTAAATTGATCGCTTACATAGGTGACGACTGAATCAAAATCATTCTTACTAGAAAGTACCAGGTAATCATCCGCATACCGAAATACCCTGATGATGCGGTCCCCTAACCCCTCTTTTAAACGGCAGTCAAACTTGCTCAAGTACAGATCACTTAGAATAGGGGCGACCTTTGAACCTATACAAATTCCTGATTTTTGCACAAACACGCCTTCTCTGTATCCAACTATCGTTGACGTTAAGTACATGGAAAGAATTTCTAGAAAGGTACCTGTGGAAACTCCGCATCTATCTATGAAACCGGACTCTTGCCCTTGTTCTTGAATACATTCTTTCACGCAATTTAATAAACCTTTATGGGGCAACGAGTAATACAGATCCTCTACATCCATGCTAAACGCTGTGCAGTGGCCAGGATTTTCCTCTGTTAACAACTGAACTAGAGCCTGAGAATTACGTACACGGAAGGGGTCAGGAAAACTTAAGGATGTTAAGCACTTCTGCAAATAGCTAGCTACACAAACTTGCCAAGTCCCTGACTCTGATACAATCGAGCGAAAAGGAATCTCTGGCTTATGGGTTTTCGCCGAGAAAAATAATTCTAAGGTGAGCAATTCAGCCTTTTTAACACTGGATCTAGATTATCTAGATTATGTTTCAACAGGAGATCGACAGCTCGTTGTTTTACTACAGAAGGTTTCAGTTTCACAGGTCTAAAATTCTTTTCAATAGCTGCTGAGGCTTTATCTGAAAAAGTGCTATTCGGCATTATTACAAAACAACCTTCCTTATCGGATAAAACAGGTCGAAGCTTATGTTCTACACAGTAATTTACCACCGGTCGGATAGGGTCAGAGGCCTTAACGGGATCGTTCGAATGCTTGATGCTGGCGAAGCAATCTGAAATACAACGAGACCGTTCAACTTCCGGAATAACCTTAGTTATAGATCGAGGTAAGCTTAAAACGTCAACTTCTTTTAGGTTAGGATGAAAACAGTGCTTAGGGCCTAATGCTAGAATTTTCTTGTGTTTCTCGTCCAAAACGGCGTCTCCGAGAATCATTACCTTTTCCGACGGCGATTTAGTAGAAAAGGAATTCCTCTTACTTTGCAGTAGATCCGGTAGCTTAGTCCGCCACAAAAACTCCGCGTGCTGCTCGGAAACTTTCAACCAATTGGCGCAAGTGCGGTTCCTTTGACGGTCTCCCCGGGTGGCGCAGCTGGCTTCTAAACATTGGCGAAAAAATCTGACTTGCCGCCATGCTTCGGCTGAAATAATCGCGCAAATCCTGTTCGCGTGTCCCGTAGAAGGAAGAAGAAAACCGCACAACATCTGAATTTCCATCGGAATGATATTATTGCGTTTGAACCACGACATAGTTCTAGCGCGAAACATACAAATAGCAATTAAAGAGGCTAAAGAAGCAGGATTGCGCAGATAAGTAGGAGAACACGGAAAAGGGCTCAGGGTACTAGAAATGAAGTTCAAAAGGACAGAAAGTTGAGCGAGTTGGTAACATTCCATAATCAAAAGAAGAGGCGTGCAGGACACGGACACAAGAAGAGCAGTGAACACCACGAACGCCGACTAACAACTGAAGCACAGCACAGAGGCGAAAAAGAAGGAAGACACACAGCTTTTCTGCGCATGCTCGGAATGGTAGCGCCACCTGTCATACTGTTACACGTGCCGTTCTACGCGATAGACAACTGCTAAGACATTCTATCTCCTCTCTGTTTAAGATAATCGACGGTTGACTCACGCATGCACTTCCACTAATACTAATATGCCAGGCCTCAACCAATAAACGCGTATCTTCGTTCCTATGCCTGTACAGGAACTCGGATTTTGTCTAACTCGGGCATGCAGCTACAGGCCTGGCAGTGCAAGGATAGATTGGACGGCGTCCCACCTGATAGCGACCTTCTGTGTTCAATTAATCTCTGATTAATACAACGCGCGGTTTGTCCTACATAAAAACGTCCGCAGCTAAAAGGAATCTTATACACCACACCCATGCGACAGTCGGTGAAATTGTTCTTGGCTAAGTGCTTAACCGGACAGATATCTGTTCGCTTCTTACCTTCCATCTGCTCATTTCTTCTATGCACGGCAGCATAGACCCTTCCTAACTTATTGGGAGCCGTAAACACAACATTAACCCCATATTTACTTCCTACTTTCTTAAGCCTGTGCGAAACTGCGTGGTTATACGGAATACTCACGACCTTTTTCTTGTTAATGTTACTCTCCGCTACAGCTTTAGTTCCGGTCGAAATCGACTTCTTAAGACGTTCTGCTACTGTGGCTATGGCTAGTCTAGGGTAACCTGCATCTAAAAGGCGCTCGACCTGCGCATTAAAGCTAATGGTCAAACGGTGCACGCACGACTTTGATAGGGCTGACTTTAAACAGGACAAGGCTATTCCGTTTTTTACTACTTTGGAATGCTTGGAGTCAAAGTTTAAACAACGGCTTAGATGCTCTAGGGGAATACTGCCAACACACGTGATTCTGCTCAAATGACAACGAGATATCTAAAAACTGTATTACGTTTCTCTCCGGTAGTTCTTTCGTGAACCTTAGACCATCTCCATTAAGTTTAAATTGATCGCTTACATAGGAACGGGCGAAACACACATAGGAACGGGCGAAACACACATAACATAGGAACGGGCGAAACACTTTGAAAGGTCATGGTAGCAATCCAGGAAGAAACCACCTATATTCACCTTTAGATTTCCTTCTTAGTTTGCACACAGGAAATTTCTCATGCAGAAACATTGGTCTGCATGTCATGGTTTGATGCTCCTGTAACCTTGTGTTCGTGAAAAGACCGCATCCGTCATCTGGGCATAGCACGCAGAGTAACACTGGGATGTTTGGCTATTTGGAATGCAAATAATGGTGAAAATCACACTCCTAAGCTTTAGCGACGTAAGCGGTCCTGAATCTTTGCCAGGAACAAAAGTGCAAGAAACGACGTTTGGTGCACTTACAGTACGCAAGTGCTGTATTCGTTAAAGGAACGGGCGAAACACCTTGAAAGGTAACAGTTAGCAAAGGAACACGGAAAGGACTTAGACACACCTTTAGATTTCCTTCTAAGTGTGCACACAAGAAATTTCTCATGCAGAAGCATTGGTGCGTGTCCATGTTTTGATGCTCTGGTAACCTTGTGTTGTGAAAAGACCGCTCTTCCGTCATCTGGGCATTGCACGCAGGATAACACTGGATGTTTGGCTATTTGGAATGCAAATAATAGGTGAAACTGAACTCCTAAGCTTTGGGAGGTAAGCGGTCCCTAACTTCTTTGCTAGGAACACAAGTGCAAGAACGACGTTTTATGCACTTACAGTGCGCAACTGCTGTATTCGTTAAAGGAACGGGCGAAACACCTTGAAAGGTATCGGTTAGCAAAGCAACAAGGAAAGCACTTAGATACACCTTTAGATTTCCTTCTAAGTGTGCACACAGGAATGTTCTCATGCAGAAACATTGGTGCGTGTCTCATGTTTTGGTGCTCTGGGAACCTTGTGTTGATGAAAAGGCTGTTTCCGTCATCTGGGCATGGCTCGTTGAATAACACTAGAATGTTCGGCTATTTCGAATGCAAATAATAGTGAAAATCACACTCCTAAGCTTTAGCGACGTAAGCGGTCCTGAATCTTTGCCAGGAACAAAAGTGTAAGTACGACGTTTTATGCACTTACAGTGCGCAACTGCTGTATTCGTTAAAGGAACGGGCGAAACACCTTGAAAGGCAACGGTTAGCAAAGCAACAAGGAAAGCACTTAGATACACCTTTAGATTTCCTTCTAAGTGTGCACACAAGAAATTTCTCATGCAAGAACATTGGTGCGTGTCTCATGTTTTGATGATCTGGGAACCTTGTGTTGATGAAAAGACTGTTTCCGTCATCTGGGCAATGCTCGTTGAATAACACTACAATGTTCGGCTATTTCGAATGCAAATAATAGTGAAAATCACACTCCTAAACTTTAGCGAGGTAAGCGGTCATGAATCTTTGCCAGGAACAAAAGTGCAAGAAACGACGTTTTATGCACTTACAGTGCGCAACTGCTGCATTCGTTAAAGGAACGGGCGAAACACCTTGAAAGGTCATGGTTAGCAAACCAAGAAGGAAACCACCTAAATTCACCTTTACATTTCCTTCTTAGTGTGCACACAGGAAATTTCTCATGCAGAAACAATGGCGCGTGTCTCACGTTTTGATGCTCTGGTAACTTTGTGTTAGTGAAAAGGCTGTTTCTGTCATCTGGGCATGGCTCGTTGAGTAACACTGCAGTGTTTGGCTATTTCGAATGCAAATATTAGTGAAAATCACACTCCTAAGCTTTAGCGACGTAAGCGGTCCTGAATCTTTGCCAGGAACAAAAGTGCAAGAAACGACGTTTTATGCACTTATAGTACGCAACTGCTGTATTCGTTAAAGGAACAGGCGAAACACCTTGAAAGGTCATGGTTAGCAAACCAAGAAGGAAACCGCCTATATACACCTCGATTTCCTTCTTAGTGTGTACACAAGAAATTTCTCATGCAGAAATATTGGTCTGCATGTCATGGTTTGATGCTCCGTAACCTTGTGTTCGTGAAAAGACCGCATCCGTCATCTGGGCATAGCACGCAGAATAACGGTGGGATGTTTGGCTATTTGGAATGCAAATAATGGTGAAAATGAAACTCCTAAGCTTTTGGGAGGTAAGCGGTCCTGAATTCTTTGCCAGGAACACAAGTGCAAGAAACGACGTTTTATGCACTTACATGGCGCAACTGCTCTATTCATTAAAGGAACGGGCGAAACACTTTCAAAGGTCATGGTTAGCAATCCAGTAAGGAAACCACCTATATTCACCTTTACGTTTCCTTCTAAGTGTGCACACAGGAAATTTCTCATGCAGAAGCATTGGTGCGTGTTTCATGTTTTGATGGCTGTTTCCGTCATCTGTTTCCGTCATATGGGCATAGCGCGCAGAATAACACTGGAATATTTCCCTATTTCGAATGCAAATAATAGTGAAAATCACACTCCTAAGCTTTAGCGACGTAAGCGGTTCTGAACCTTTGCCAGGAACAAAAGTGCAAGAAACGACGTTTTATGCACATACAGTGCGCAACTGCTGCATTCGTTAAAGGAACGGGCGAAACACTTTGAAAGGTCATGGTTAGCAATCCAGGAAGGAAACCACCTATATTCACCTTTAGATTTCCTTCTAAGTGTGCACACAGGAATGTTCTCATGCAGAAACATTGGTGCGTGTCTCTTGTTTTGATGCTCTGGTAACCTTGTGTTGGTGAAAAGGCTCTTTCCGTCATCTGGGCATGGTTCATTGAATAACACTACAATGTTCGGCTATTTCGAATGCAAATAATAGTGAAAATCACACTCCTAAGCTTTAGCGACTTAAGCGGTCTTGAACCTTTGCCAGGAACAAAAGTGCAAGAAACGACGTTTTATGCACATACAGTGCGCACCTGCTGTATTCGTCAAAGTAACGGGCAAAACACCTTGCAAGGTAACGGTTAGCAAAGCAACAAGGAAAGCACTTAGATACACCCATAATCAAAAGAAGAGGCGTGCAGGACACGGACACAGGAAGAGCAGTGAACACCACGAACGCCGACTAACAACTGAAGCACAGCACAGAGGCGAAAAAGAAGGAAGACACAGCTTTTCTGCGCATGCTCGGAATGGTAGCGCCACCTGTCATACTGTTACACGTGCCGTTCTACGCGATAGACAACTGCTAAGACATTCTATCTCCTCTCTGTTTAAGATAATCGACGGTTGACTCACGCATGAACTTCCACTAATACTAATATGCCAGGCCTCAACCAATAAACGCGTATCTTCGTTCCTATGCCTGTACAGGATCTCGGTTTTGTCTAACTCGGGCATGCAGCTACAGACCTGGCAGTGCAAGGATAGATTGGACGGCGTCCCACCTGATAGCGACCTTCTGTGTTCAATTAATCCTTGATTAATACAACGCGCGGTTTGTCCTACATAAAAACGTCCGCAGCTAAAAGGAATCTTATACACCACACCCATGCGACAGTCGGTGAAATTGTTCTTGGCTAAGTGCTTAACCGGACAGATATCTGTTCGCTTCTTACCTTCCATCTGATCATTTCTTCTATGCACGGCAGCACAGACCCTTCCTAACTTATTGGGAGCCGTAAACACAACATTAACCCCATATTTACTTCCTACTTTCTTAAGCCTGTGCGAAACTGCGTGGATATACGGAATACTCACGACCTTTTTCTTGTTAATGTTACTATCCGCTACAGCTTTAATTCCGGTCGAAATCGACTTCTTAAGACGTTCTGCTACTGTGGCTATGGCTAGTCTAGGGTAACCTGCATCTAAAAGGCGCTCGACCTGCGCATTAAAGCTAATGGTCAAACGGTGCACGCACGACTTTGATAGGGCTGACATTAAACAGGACAAGGCTATTCCGTTTTTTACTACTTTGGAATGCTTGGAGTCAAAGTTTAACAACGGCTTAGATGCTCTAGGGGAATACTGCCAACACACGTGATTCTGCTCAAATGACGAGATATCTAAAAACTGTATTACGTTTCTCTCCGGTAGTTCTTTCGTGAACCTTAGACCATCTCCATTAAGTTTAAATTGATCGCTTACATAGGTGACGACTGTATCAAAATCATTCTTACTAGAAAGTACCAGGTAATCATCCGCATACCGAAATACCCTGATGATGCGGTCCCCTAACCCCTCTTTTAAACGGCAGTCAAACTTGCTCAAGTACAGATCACTTAGAATAGGGGCGACCTTTGAACCTATACAAATTCCTGATTTTTGCACAAACACGCCTTCTCTGTATCCAACTATCGTTGACGTTAAGTACATGGAAAGAATTTCTAGAAAGGTACCTGTGGAAACTCCGCATCTATCTATGAAACCGGACTCTTGCCCTTGTTCTTGAATACATTCTTTCACGCAATTTATGGGGCAACGAGTAATACAGATCCTCTACATCCATGCTAAACGCTGTGCAGTGGCCAGGATTTTCCTCTGTTAACAACTGAACTAGAGCCTGAGAATTACGTACACGGAAGGGGTCAGGAAAACTTAAGGATGTTAAGCACTTCTGCAAATAGCTAGCTACACAAACTTGCCAAGTCCCTGACTCTGATACAATCGAGCGAAAAGGAATCTCTGGCTTATGGGTTTTCGCCGAGAAAAATAATTCTAAGGTGAACAATTCAGCCTTTTTAACACTGTATCTAGATTATCGAGATTATGTTTCAACAGGAGATCGACAGCTCGTTGTTTTACTACAGAAGGTTTCAGTTTCACAGGTCTAAAATTCTTTTCAATAGCTGCTGAGGCTTTATCTGAAAAAGTGCTATTCGGCATTATTACAAAACAACCTTCCTTATCGGATAAAACAGGTCGAAGCTTATGTTCTACACAGTAATTTACCACCGGTCGGATAGGGTCAGAGGCCTTAACAGGATCGTTCGAATGCTTGATGCTGGCGAAGCAATCTGAAATACAACGAGACCGTTCAACTTCCGGAATAACCTTAGTTATAGATCGAGGTAAGCTTAAAACGTCAACTTCTTTTAGGTTAGGATGAAAACAGTGCTTAGGGCCTAATGCTAGAATTTTCTTGTGTTTCTCGTCCAAAACGGCGTCTCCGAGAAGCATTACCTTTTCCGACGGCGATTTAGTAGAAAAGGAATTCCTCTTACTTTGCAGTAGATCCGGTAGCTTAGTCCGCCACAAAAACTCCGCGTGCTGCTCGGAAACTTTCAACCAATTGGCGCAAGTGCGGTTCCTTTGACGGTCTCCCCGGGTTGCGCAGCTGGCTTCTAAACATTGGCGAAAAAATCTGACTTGCCGCCATGCTTCGGCTGAAATAATCGCGCAAATCCTGTTCGCGTGTCCCGTAGAAGGAAGAAGAAAACCGCACAACATCTGAATTTCCATCGGAATGATATTATTGCGTTTGAACCACGACATAGTTCTAGCGCGAAACATACAAATAGCAATTAAAGAGGCTAAAGAAGCAGGATTGCGCAGATAAGTAGGAGAACACGGAAAAGGGCTCAGGGTACTAGAAATGAAGTTCAAAAGGACAGAAAGTTGAGCGAGTTGGTAACATTCCATAATCAAAAGAAGAGGCGTGCAGGACACGGACACAAGAAGAGCAGTGAACACCACGAACGCCGACTAACAACTGAAGCACAGCACAGAGGCGAAAAAGAAGGAAGACACACAGCTTTTCTGCGCATGCTCGGAATGGTAGCGCCACCTGTCATACTGTTACACGTGCCGTTCTACGCGATAGACAACTGCTAAGACATTCTATCTCCTCTCTGTTTAAGATAATCGACGGTTGACTCACGCATGCACTTCCACTAATACTAATATGCCAGGCCTCAACCAATAAACGCGTATCTTCGTTCCTATGCCTGTACAGGAACTCGGATTTTTCTAACTCGGGCATGCAGCTACAGGCCTGGCAGTGCAAGGATAGATTGGACGGCGTCCCACCTGATAGCGACCTTCTGTGTTCAATTAATCTCTGATTAATACAACACGCGGTTTGTCCTACATAAAAACGTCCGCAGCTAAAAGGAATCTTATACACCACACCCATGCGACAGTCGGTGAAATTGTTCTTGGCTAAGTGCTTAACCGGACAGATATCTGTTCGCTTCTTACCTTCCATCTGCTCATTTCTTCTATCCACGGCAGCATAGACCCTTCCTAACTTATTGGGAGCCGTAAACACAACATTAACCCCATATTTACTTCCTACTTTCTTAAGCCTGTGCGAAACTGCGTGGTTATACGGAATACTCACGACCTTTTTCTTGTTAATGTTACTCTCCGCTACAGCTTTAGTTCCGGTCGAAATCGACTTCTTAAGACGTTCTGCTACTGTGGCTATGGCTAGTCTAGGGTAACCTGCATCTAAAAGGCGCTCGACCTGCGCATTAAAGCTAATGGTCAAACGGTGCACGCACGACTTTGATAGGGCTGACTTTAAACAGGACAAGGCTATTCCGTTTTTTACTACTTTGGAATGCTTGGAGTCAAAGTTTAAACAACGGCTTAGATGCTCTAGGGGAATACTGCCAACACACGTGATTCTGCTCAAATGACAACGAGATATCTAAAAACTGTATTACGTTTCTCTCCGGTAGTTCTTTCGTGAACCTTAGACCATCTCCATTAAGTTTAAATTGATCGCTTACATAGGAACGGGCGAAACACACATAGGAACGGGCGAAACACAAGGAACGGGCGAAACACTTTGAAAGGTCATGGTAAGCAATCCAGGAAGGAAACCACCTTTAGATTTCCTTCTTAGTTTGCACACAGGAAATTTCTCATGCAGAAACATTGGTCTGCATGTCATGGTTTGATGCTCCGTAACCTTGTGTTCGTGAAAAGACCGCATCCGTCATCTGGGCATAGCACGCAGAGTAACACTGGGATGTTTGGCTATTTGGAATGCAAATAATGGTGAAAATCACACTCCTAAGCTTTAGCGACGTAAGCGGTCCTGAATCTTTGCAGGAACAAAAGTGCAAGAAACGACGTTTGGTGCACTTACAGTACGCAAGTGCTGTATTCGTTAAAGGAACGGGCGAAACACCTTGAAAGGTAACAGTTAGCAAAGGAACAAGGAAAGGACTTAGACACACCTTTAGATTTCCTTCTAAGTGTGCACACATGAAATTTCTCATGCAGAAGCATTGGTGCGTGTCATGTTTTGATGCTCTGGTAACCTTGTGTTCGTGAAAAGACCGCATCCGTCATCTGGGCATTGCACGCAGAATAACACTGGGATGTTTGGCTATTTGGAATGCAAATAATGGTGAAAATGAAACTCCTAAGCTTTTCGGAGGTAAGCGGTCCCAACTTCTTTGCTAGGAACACAAGTGCAAGAAACGACGTTTTATGCACTTACATTGCACAACTGCTCTATTCGTTAAAGGAACGGGCGAAACACTTTGAAAGGTCATGGTTAGCAATCCAGGAAGGAAACCACCTATATTCACCTTTAGGTTTCCTTCAAAGTGTCCACACAGGAAATTTCTCATGCAGAAGCATTGGTGCGTGTTTCATGTTTTGATGCTCTGGGAACCTTGTGTTGATGAAAAGGCTGTTTCCGTCATCTGGGCATGGCTCGTTGAATAGCACTACAATGTTTGGCTATTTCGAATGCAAATAATACTGAAAATGAAACTCCTAAGCTTTTGCGACGTAAGCGGTCCTGAATTCTTTGCCAGGAACAAAACTGCAAGAAACGACGTTTTATGCACTTACAGTGCGCCACTGCTGTATTCATTAAAGGAACGGGCGAAACACCTTGAAAGGTCATGGTTAGCAAACCAAGAAGGAAACCACTTACATACACCTTTAGATTTCCTTCTAAGTGTGCACACAGGAATGTTCTCATGCAGAAACATTGGTGCGTGTCTCATGTTTTGATGCTCTGGTAACTTTGTGTTGGTGAAAAGGCTGTTTCTGTCATCTGGGCATGGCTCATTGAGTAACACTGCAATGTTTGGCTATTTCGAATGAAAATAACGGGGCAAATCACACTCCTATGCTTTTGCGAAGCCAGCGGTGCCAAATTCTTTGCTAGGAACACAAGTGCAAGAAACGACGTTTTATGCTCATACAGTGCGCAACTGCTGTATTCATTAAAGGAACAGGCGAAACACCTTGAAAGGTCATGGTTAGCAAACCAAGAAGGAAGCCACCTATATTCACCTTTAGATTTCCTTCTAAGTGTGCACACAGGAAATTTCTCATGCAGAAACAATGGTGCGTGTCTCATGTTTTGATGCTCTGGTAACTTTGTGTTAGTGAAAAGGCTGTTTCTGTCATCTGCGCATGGCTCGTTGAGTAACTCTGCAGTGTTTGGCTATTTCTAATGCAAATAATAGTGAAAATCACACTCCTAAGCTTTAGCGACGTAAGCGGTCCTGAATCTTTGCCAGGAACAAAAGTGCAAGAAACGACGTTTTATGCAGTTACAGTACGCAACTGCTGTATTCGTTAAAGGAACGGGCGAAACACCTTGAAAGGTATCGGTTAGCAAAGCAACAAGGAAAGCACTTAGATACACCTTTAGATTTCCTTCTAAGTGTGTACACAAGAAATTTCTCATGCAGAAACATTGGTGCGTGTCTCATGTTTTGATGATCTACTAACCTTGTGTTTGTGAAAAGACTGTTTCCGTCATCTTGGCATGGCTCGTTCAATAACTGCGATGTTTAACTATTTCTAATGGAATATTGGGGAAAATCACACTCCTAAGCTTTTGCGAAGGCAGCGGTGCCAAATTCTTTGCTAGGAACAAAAGTGCAAGAAACGACGTTACATGCACTTACAGGGCGCGACTGCTGCATTCATTAAAGGAACGGGCGAAACACTTTGAAAGGTCATGGTTAGCAATCCAGGAAGGAAACCACCTATATTCACCTTTAGATTTCCTTCTAAGTGTGCACACAGGAAATTTCTCATGCAGAAGCATTGGTGCGTGTCTCATGTTTTGATGATCTGGGAACCTTGTGTTGATAAAAAGGCTGTTTCCGTCATCTGGGCATGGCTCGTTGAATAACACTACAATGTTTGGCTATTTCGAATGCAAATAATAGTGAAAATCACACTCCTAAGCTTTAGCGACGTAAGCGGTAATGAATCTGCCAGGAACAAAAGTGCAAGAAACGACGTTACATGCACTTACAGTGCGCGACTGCTGCATTCATTAAAGGAACGGGCGAAACACTTTGAAAGGTCATGGTTAGCAATCCAGGAAGGAAACCACCTATATTCACCTTTAGATTTCCTTCTAAGTGTGCACATAGGAAATTTCTCATGCAGAAGTATTGGTGCGTGTTTCATGTTTTGATGCTCTGGGAACCTTGTGTTGGTGAAAAGGCTGTTTCCGTCATCTGGGCATGCCTCGTTGAATAACACTACAATGTACGGCTATTTCGAATGCAAATAATAGTGAAAATCACACTCCTAAGCTTTAGCGACGTAAGCGGTAATAAATCTTTGCCAGGAACAAAAGTGCAAGAAACGACGTTACATGCACTTACAGTGCGCGACTGCTGCATTCATTAAAGGAACGGGCGAAGCACTTTGAAAGGTCATGGTTAGCAATCCAGGAAGGAAACCACCTATATTCGCCTTTAGATTTCCTTCTAAGTGTGCACACAGGAAATTTCTCATGCAGAAGCATTGGTGCGTGTTTCATGTTTTGATGCTCTGGTAACCTTGTGTTCGTGAAAAGACCGCATCCGTCATCTGGGCATTGCACGCAGAATAACACTGCAATGTTTGGCTATTCGTAATGCAAATAATGGTGAAAATGAAACTCCTAAGCTTTTGCGACGAAAGCGGTCCTCAATTTATTGCCAGGAACAAAACTGCAAGAAACGACGTTTTATGCACTTACAGTGCGCAACTGCTGTATTCGTTAAAGGAACGGGCGAAACACCTTGAAAGGCAACGGTTAGCAAAGCAACAAGGAAAGCACTTAGATACACCTTATGATTTCCTTCTAAGTGTGCACAGAAGAAATTTCTCATGCAGAAACAATGGTGCGTCTCATGTTTTGATGCTCTGGTAACTTTGTGTTAGTGAAAAGGCTGTTTCTGTCATCTGCGCATGGCTCGTTGAGTAACACTACAATGTTTGGCTATTTGGAATGCAAATAATGGTGAAAATCACACTCCTAAGCTTTAGCGACGTAAGCGGTCCTGATTCTTTGCCGGCAACAAAAGTGCAAGAAACGACGTTTTATGCACTTACATTGCGCAACTGCTCTATTCATTAAAGGAACGGGCGAAACACTTTGAAAGGTCATGGTTAGCAAACCAAGAAGGAAACCACTATATTCACCTTTAGATTTCCTTCTAAGTGTGCACACAGGAAATTCTCATGCAGAAGCATTGGTGCGTGTCTCATGTTTTGATGCTCTGGGAACCTTGTGTTGATGAAAAGGCCGTTTCCGTCATCTGGGCATGGCTCGTTGAATAACACTGCAATGTTTGGCTATTCGAATGCAAATAATAGTGAAAATCACACTCCTAAGCTTTAGCGAGGTAAGCGGTCCTGAATCTTTGCCAGGAACAAAAGTGCAAGAACGACGTTTTATGCACTTAGTGCGCAACGGCTGCTATTCATTAAAGGAACGGGCCAAACACTTTGAAAGGTTATGGTTAGCAATCCAGGAAGGAAACCACCTATATTCACCTTTAGGTTTCCTTCTAAGTGTGCACACAAGAAATTTCTCATGCAAGAACATTGGTGCGTGTCTCATGTTTTGATGACCTGGGAACCTTGTGTTGATGAAAAGGCCGTTTCCGTCATCTGGGCATGGCTCGTTGAGTAACACTGCAGTGTTTGGCTATTTCGAATGCAAATAATAGTGAAAATCACACTCCTAAGCTTTAGCGACGTAAGCGGTCCTGAATCTTTGCCAGGAACAAAAGTGCAAGAAACGACGTTTTATGCACTTATAGTACGCAACTGCTGTATTCGTTAAAGGAACAGGCGAAACACCTTGAAAGGTCATGGTTAGCAAACCAAGAAGGAAACCGCCTATATACACCTCGATTTCCTTCTTAGTGTGTACACAAGAAATTTCTCATGCAGAAACATTGGTCTGCATGTCATGTTTTGATGCTCTGGGAACCTTGTGTTGGTGAAAAGGCTGTTTCCGTCATCTGGGCATGGCTCGTTGAATAACACTACAATGTACGGGTATTTCGAATGCAAATAATAGTGAAAATCACACTCCTAAGCTTTAGCGACGTAAGCGGTCCTCAATTTTTAGCCAGGAACAAAACTGCAAGAAACGACGTTTTATGCACTTACAGTGCGCCACTGCTGTATTCATTAAAGGAACGGGCGAAACACCTTGAAAGGTCATGGTCAGCAACCCAAGAAGGAAACCACTTACATACACCTTTAGATTTCCTTCTAAGTGTGCACACAGGAATGTTCTCATGCAGAAACGTTGGTGCGTGTCTCATGTTTTGATGCTCTGGGAACCTTGTGTTGATGAAAAGGCTGTTTCCGTCATCTGGGCATGGCTCGTTGAATAACACTACAATGTCCAGCTATTTCGAATGCAAATAATAGTGAAAATCACACTCCTAAGCTTTAGCGACGTAAGCGGTAATGAATCTTTGCCAGGAACAAAAGTGCAAGAAACGACGTTACATGCACTTACAGTGCGCGACTGCTGCATTCATTAAAGGAACGGGCGAAACACTTTGAAAGGTCATGGTTAGCAATCCAGGAAGGAAACCACCTATATTCACCTTTAGATTTCCTTCTAAGTGTGCACACAGGAAATTTCTCATGCAGAAGTATTGGTGCGTGTTTCATGTTTTGATGCTCTGGGAACCTTGTGTTGATGAAAAGGCTGTTTCCGTCATCTGGGCATGGCTCGTTGAATAACACTACAATGTTTGGCTATTTCGAATGCACATAATACTGAGAATGAAACTCCTAAGCTTTTGCGACGTAAGCGGTCCTGAATTCTTTGCCAGGAACAAAACTGCAAGAAACGACGTTTTATGCACTTACAGTGCGCCACTGCTGTATTCATTAAAGGAACGGGCGAAACACCTTGAAAGGTCATGGTCAGCAACCCAAGAAGGAAACCACCTAAATTCACCTTTACGTTTCCTTCTTAGTGTGCACACAGGAAATTTCTCATGCAGAAACAATGGTGCGTGTCATGTTTTGATGCTCTGGTAACTTTGTGTTAGTGAAAAGGCTGTTTCTGTCATCTGGGCATTTCTCGTTGAGTAACACTGCAGTGTTTGGCTATTTCGAATGCAAATAATAGTGAAAATCACACTCCTAAGCTTTAGCGAGGTAAGCGGTCCTGAATCTTTGCCAGGAAGAAAAGTGCAATAAACGACGTTTTATGCACTTAGTGCGCAACGGCTGTATTCGTTAAAAAAACGGGCGAAACACCTTGAAAGGTCATGGTTAGCAAACCAAGAAGGAAACCACCTAAATTCACCTTTACGTTTCCTTCTTAGTGTGCACACAGGAAATTTCTCATGCAGAAACATTGGTCTGCATGTCATGTTTTGATGCTCTGGTAACCTTGTGTTCGTGAAAAGACCGCATCCGTCATCTGGGCATTGCACGCAGGATAACACTGGGATGTTTGGCTATTTGGAATGCAAATAATGGTGAAAATGAAACTCCTAAGCTTTTGGGAGGTAAGCGGTCCCAACTTCTTTGCTAGGAACACAAGTGCAAGAAACGACGCTTTATGCACTTACATTGCGCAACTGCTCTATTCATTAAAGGAACGGGCCAAACACTTTGAAAGGTCATGGTTAGCAATCCAGGAAGGAAACCACCTATATTCACCTTTAGGTTTCCTTCTAAGTGTGCACACAAGAAATTTCTCATGCAAGAACATTCCGTTTTTTACTACTTTCGAATGCTTGGAGTCAAAATTTAGCAACGGCTTAGATGAAAAAGAGGCCTTAGGGGACCGCATCATTAGGGTATTTCGGTATGCGGACGATTACTTGGTACTTTGTAGTAAGGATGATTTTGAATCCGTCGTCACCTATGTAAGCGATAAATTTAAACTTAATGGAGATGGTTTAACGTTTACGAAAGAACTACCGGAGAAAAACGTAATACAATTTTTAGATATCTCGTTGTCATTTCAGCGGAATCACGTGTGTTGGCAGTATTCCCCTAGAGCATCTAAGCCGTTGCTAAATTTTGACTCCAAGCATTCGAAAGTAGTAAAAAACGGAATAGCCTTGTCCTGTTTAAAGTCAGCCCTATCGAAGTCGTGCGTGCACCGTTTTGACCATTAGCTTTAATGCGCAGGTTGAGCGCCTCTTAGATGCAGGTTACCCTAGACTAGCCATAGCCACAGTAGCTGAGCGTCTTAAGAAGTCGATTTCGACCGGAACAAAAGCGGTAGCAGAGAGTAACATTAACAAGAAAAAGGTCGTGAGTATTCCATACATCCACGCAGTTTCGCACCGGCTTAAGAAAGTGGGAAGT
Source organism: Hyalomma asiaticum (assembly GCA_013339685.2). Taxonomy (NCBI): domain Eukaryota; kingdom Metazoa; phylum Arthropoda; class Arachnida; order Ixodida; family Ixodidae; genus Hyalomma; species Hyalomma asiaticum. Next base: position 2,787 of record JABSTT010002574.1, on the reverse strand, counting down.
AAATATGGGGTTAATGTTGTGTTTACGGCTCCCAATAAGTTAGGAAGGGTTTGTGCTGCAGTGCATAGAAGAATTGAGCAGAAGGAAGGTAAGAAGCGAACCGATATCTGTCCGGTTAAGCACCTAGCAAGAACAATTTCACCGACTGCCGCATGGGTGTAGTGTATAAGATTCCTTTTAGCTGCGGACGGTTTTATGTAGGGCAAACTGCGCGTTGTATTAATCAAAGATTAATTGAACACAGGAGGTCGCTATCAGGTGGGACGCCGTCCAATCTATCCTTGCACTGCCAGGTCTGTAGCTGCATGCCCGAGTTAGATAATACCGAGATCCTGTACAGGCATAAGAACGAAGATACGCTTTTATTGGTTGAGGCCTGGTATATCAGTATTAGTGGAAGTGCATGCGTGAGTCAACCGTCGATTAGCTTAAACAGGGAGGAGATAGAATGCCTTGGGAGTTGTCTATCGCGTAGGCGGGCACGTGTAACCGATTGACAGGTGGCGCTACCATTCCGAGCATGCGCAGATAAGCTGTGTGTCTTCTTTCTTTTTCGCCTCTGTGCTGTGCATCAGTTGCTAGTCGGCGTTCGTGGTGTTCACTTCTCTTCTTGTGTCCGTGTCCTGCACGCCTCTTCTTTTGATTATGGAAGTTTTATGCACTTATAGTACGCAACTGCTGTATTCGTTAAAGGAACAGGCGAAACACCTTGAAAGGTCATGGTTAGCAAACCAAGAAGGAAACCACCTATATACACCTCGATTTCCTTCTTAGTGTGTACACAAGAAATTTCTCATGCAGAAACATTGGTCTGCATGTCATGGTTTGATGCTTCGTAACCTTGTGTTCGTGAAAAGACCGCATCCGTCATCTGGGCATAGCACGCAGAATAACACTGGGATGTTTTGCTATTTGGAATGCAAATAATGGTGAAAATCACACTCCTAAGCTTTAGCGACGTACGCGGTCCTGAATTTTTGCCAGGAAGAAAAGTGCAAGAAACGACGTTTTATGCACTTACAGTACGCAACTGCTGTATTCGTTAAAGGAACGGGCGAAACACCTTGAAAGGTAACGGTTAGCAAACCAACAAGAAAAGCACTTAGATACACCTTTATATTTCCTTCTAAGTGTCCACACAAGAAATTTCTCATGCAAGAACATTGGTGCGTGTCTCATGTTTTGATGCTCTGGTAACCTTGTGTTCGTGAAAAGACCGTTTCCGTCATCTGGGCATAGCACGCAGAATAACACTGGAATATTTGGCTATTCCGAATGCAAATAATGGTGAAAATAACTCCTAAGCTTTTGCGACCTCAGCGGTCCCGAATTCTTTGCCAGGAACAAAAGTGCAAGATACGACGTTTTATGCACTTATAGTATGGAACTGCTGTATTCGTTAAAGGAACAGGCGAAACACCTTGAAAGGTCATGGTTAGCAAACCAAGAAGGAAACCACCTCGATTTCCTTCTTAGTGTGCACACAGGAATGTTCTCATGCAGAAGCACTGGTGCGTGTCTCATGTTTTGATGCTCTGGTAACCTCGTGTTGGTGAAAAGGCTGTTTCCGTCATCTGGGCATGGTTCATTGAATAACACTACAATGTTCGGCACTTTCGAATGCAAATAATAGTGAAAATCACACTCCTAAGCCTTAGCGACGTAAGCGGTCGTGAACCTTTGCCAGGAACAAAAGTGCAAGAAGCGACGTTTTATGCACATACAGTGCGCAACTGCTGTATTCGTTAAAGGAATGGGCGAAACCCTTTCAAAGGTCATGGTTAGCAATCCAGGAAGAAAACCACCTATATTCACCTTTAGATTTTCTTCTTAGTTTGCACACAGGAAATTTCTCATGCAGAAATATTGGTCTGCATGTCATGGTTTGATGCTCCGTAACCATGTGTTCGTGAAAAGACCGTTTCCGTCATCTGGGCATAGCACGAAGAATAACACTGGAATATTTGGCTATTTCGAATGCAAATAATAGTGAAAATCACACTCCTAAGCTTTAGCGACGTAAGCGGTTCTGAACCTTTGCCAGGAACAAAAGTGCAAGAAACGAAGTTTTATGCACTTCCGGTGCGCAACTGATCTATTCATTAAAGGAACGGGCGAAACACTTTGAAAGGTCATGGTTAGCAATCCAGGAAGGAAACCACCTATATTCACATTCAGATTTCCTTCCAAGTGTGCACACAGGAAATTTCTCATGCAGAAGCATTGGTGCGTGTCTCATGTTTTGATGCTCTGGGAACCTTGTGTTGATGAAAAGGCTGTTTCCTTCGTCTGGGCATGGCTCGTTGAATAACACTACAATATTCGGCTATTTCGAATGCAAATAATAGTGAAAATCACACTCCTAAGATTTAGCGACGTAAGCGGTCCTGAAGCTTTGCCAGGAACAAAAGTGCAAGAAACGACGTTTTATGCACATACAGTGCGCAACGGCTGTATTCGTTAAAGGAACGGGCGAAACACTTTGAAAGGTAACGGTTAGCAAACCAACCAGAAAAGCACTTAGATACACCTTTATATTTCCTTCTATAGTGTCCACACAAGAAATTTCTCATGCAAGAACATTGGTGCGTGTCTCATGTTTTGTATGCTCTGGTAACCTTGTGTTCGTGAATGAACGACGTTTCCGTCATCTGGGCATAGCACGCAGGAATAACACGGAATATTTGGCTATCCGAATGCAAATACTGGTTGGTGAAAATAACTCCTAAGCTTTTTGCGACCTCCGCGGTCCCGAATTCTTTGCCAGGAACAAAAGTGCAAGATACG
>JABSTT010002573.1:0-34143 GCA_013339685.2 Hyalomma asiaticum | reverse complement strand
CATTTTTCTCAAAAATGGCAAGTCTATAGCCTTGGAAATTAATTAAAATTGAGGAAAATAAGATATCATTGTATTTCGGCCAGTTTCGTTCGATTTCAACGCGGTCCCATTTTTCTCAAAAGTGGCAAGTCTATAGCCTTGGGAAATGAATTAAAATTGAGTAAAATAAGATACCATTGTATTTCGGCCAGTTTCGTTCGATTTGAACGGGGTCCCATTTTTTTCAAAAATGGCAAGTCTATAGCCTGGGAAATTAATTAAAATTGAGTAAAATAAGATACCATTGTATTTCGGCCAGTTTCGTTCGATTTCAACGGGGTCCCATTTTTCTCAAAAATGGCAAGTCTATAGCCTTGGGAAATTAATTAAAATTGAATAAAATAAGATATCATTGTATTTCGGCCAGTTTCGTTCGATTTCAACGGGGTCCCATTTTTCTCAAAAATGGCAAGTCTATATCCTTGGGAAATTAATTAAAATTGAGTTAAATAAGATGTCATTGTATTTCGGCCACTTTCGTTCGATTTCAACGCGGTCCCATTTTCCTCAAAAGCGGCAAGTCTATAGCCTTGGGAAATTAATTAAAATTGAGTAAAATAAGATATTATTGTATTTCGGCCAGTTTCGTTCGATTTCAGCGGGGTCCCATTTTTCTCAAAAATGGCAAATCTATAGCCTTGGGAAATTAATTAAAATTGAGTTAAATAAGATATTGTATTTCGGCCAGTTTCGTTCGATTTCAACGCGGTCCCATTTTTCTCAAAAATGGCAAGTCTATAGCTTTGGAAATTAATTAAAATTGAGTAAAATAAGATATTATTGTATTTCGGCCAGTTTCGTTCGATTTCAACGGGGTCCCATTTTTCTCAAAAATGGCAAGTCTATAGCCTTGGGAAATAATTAAAATTGAGTTAAATAAGATGTCATTGTATTTCGGCCAGTTTCGTTCGATTTCAGCGGGGTCCCATTTTTCTGAAAAGTGGCAAGTCTATAGCCTTGGGAAATAATTAAAATTGAGTTAAATAAGATATCATTGTATTTCGGCCAGTTTCGTTCGATTTCAACGCGGTCCCATTTTTCTCAAAAATGGCAAGTCTATAGCCTTGGGAAATTAATTAAAATTGAGTAAAATAAGATATTATTGCATTTCGGCCAGTTTCGTTCGATTTCAACGCGGTCCCATTTTTCTCAAAAATGGCAAGTCTATAGCCTCGGGAAATTAATTAAAATTGAGTAAAATAAGATATCATTGTATTTCGGCCAGTTTCGTTCGATTTCAACGCGGTCCCATTTTTCTCAAGAATGGCAAGTCTATAGCCTTGGGAAATTAATTAAAATTGAGGAAAATAAGATATCATTGTATTTCGGCCAGTTTCGTTCGATTTCAACGCGGTCCCATTTTTCCCAAAAGTGGCAAGTCTATAGCCTTGGAAATTAATTAAAATTGAGTTAAATAAGATATCATTGTATTTCGGCCAGTTTCGTTCGATTTCAACGCGGTCCCATTTTTCTCAAAAATGGCAAGTCTATAGCCTTGGGAAATTAATTAAAATTGAGGAAAATAAGATATCATTGTATTTCGGCCAGTTTCGTTCGATTTCAACGCGGTCCCATTTTTCCCAAAAGTGGCAAGTCTATAGCCTTGGGAAATTAATTAAAATTGAGTAAAACATCATACCGTTGTATTTCGGCCAGTTTCGTTCGATTTCAACGCGGTCCCATTTTTCTCAAAAATGGCAAGTCTATAGCCTTGGGAAATGAATTAAAATTGAGTAAAATAAGATACCATTGTATTTCGGCCAGTTTCGTTCGATTTCAACGGGGTCCCATTTTTATCAAAAATGGCAAGTCTATAGCCTTGCGAAATTAATTAAAATTGAGTAAAATAAGATATCATTGTATTTCGGCCAGTTTCGTTCGATTTCAACGGGGTCCCATTTTTTTCAGCAATGGCAAGTCTATAGCCTTGGGAAATGAATTAAAATTGAGTAAAATAAGATATCATTGTATTTCGGCCAGGTTTGTTCCTTTTGAACGGGGTCCCATTTTTCTCAAAAATGGCAAGTCTATAGCCTTGCGAAATTAATTAAAATTGAGTAAAGTAAGATACAATTGTATTTCGGCCAGTTTCGTTCGATTTCAACGGGGTCCCATTTTTCTCAAAAATGGCAAATCTATAGCCTTGGGAAATTAATTAAAATTGAGTAAAATAAGATGTGATTGTATTTCGGCCAGTTTCGTTCGATTTCAGCGGGGTCCCATTTTTCTGAAAAGTGGCAAGTCTATAGCCTTGGAAAAATAATTAAAATTGAGTTAAATAATATATCATTGTATTTCGGCCAGGTTCGTTCGATTTCAACGGGGTCCCATTTTTCTCAAAAATGGCAAGTCTATAGCCTTGCGAAATTAATTAAAATTGAGTAAAATAAGATATTATTGTATTTCGGCCAGGTTCGTTCGATTTGAACGGGGTCCCATTTTTCTCAAAAATGGCAAGTCTATAGCCTTGCGAAATTAATTAAAATTGAGTAAATTAAGATATCATTGTATTTCGGCCAGTTTCGTTCGATTTCAACGGGGTCCCATTTTTTTCAACAATGGCAAGTCTATAGCCTTGGGAAATTAATTAAAATTGAGTAAAATAAGATATTATTGTATTTCGGCTAGTTTCGTTCGATTTCAACGGGGTCCCATTTTTCTCAAAAATGGCAAGTCTATAGCCTTGGGAAATTAATTAAAATTGAGTCCGAAATAGCCTAGGAGAAGCGAAGGACGCTTTTGTTTTTAAACAGTGAAAGGGTCTATAACGTTACGTACAGTCGCCCTTCGCCCGTCCACTGTATTAGTCTGTTTGTTGTCGTCCTGTGTTTTCCTGCAATTATTCTAGCATTCTGTAACCTCTACGTTAGTTGCCTATAATGTGGCATCCTTACTTATTGACCGAGTTGTTTTCCCACACTCACCCCCATCCACAAGGACCCCTTACAAAGCGTCTCGTGCTGCTCTAGCGTTGAAAAACGTCCATGATACATCCACTGGTATCCTAATTAACCTACCACAATTTGGCTCACTTTGAGATGCGTTTGAAGCCGGATATAGCATGCGATGCAATGCGTCATTGATGAATTGTGAGCACATCTCCTACGGCCCTAAATGCTACATTTCGCGTGAACTCCTCTTTCAAGCTTTCTTCATACCCATGTCACGATGTTTAAATTACGCTAGTAGTAACGCGTAAAAGCGCGACTGTCGCGTGAGGGGGGCAAGCTCGGTCAGGCGGCACTGTTTAATGATGGATTGTCAGATGGACATGCTCGGGGTTAGTGGCGTTAATGCAGACACGATTCATTCGTAGACACGTGAGGAAGTTGCTTTCGCAAAGAGCTGCGTTATCTTGGACGACAGCCCGATCCGTGAGAGAGGCCACATTATAGCCTCTATAATGCCTACGAGTAGCCAATTGACTTTTCGTCTTCGGGATTGTTTTGTTTGCCTGAATGAGGCTAAACTTCGGTTGGCTCCTGCAGCATGCGTGAGCATTGTCCATCGTCGCACATGAACCCAGCAAGCACCCTGGTCGCTGAGATGAGGGTTGCACGAGCCTTGTTGGCGCTCAGTCATGCCGCAACAGTGCAAGACATACTGATAACTGATGGAAGCAAAGGGTGTCGATGTAAATCTTCAGTTGTACATTTGTTTAGTAAGGATGGGGCGAAGGCGTTCTCAGACGATGAATGACAGATTACCCCTGGGCATGAACAGGAACGTGTATCGTTACACGTTCGCCGATAAGAAGAGCCAGACTTCAAGGCTCACTAAAAGGGCCTCACTTAAGGATAAGGAGTTCCCACCGCGAAGAGCAGAATGTGTGTAGCGGTTCCGGGAACAAGCGAAACCGTGATGGAACCAAGCAGAACAGATGGGCCCCTAAGACACGTGCCATGCCAGAGCGGTCGGCTTGTATAGCAAATTCTCTTAGCCAGGTTGAAGTCGTTTGTGGTCCGCGTGTAGTACTAAGCCCATTGTTGGGATTCCGCAAGAATTCTGAGTCGCGATGGGCAGTGTCGAGTGGTTCGGGTGAGACCCAACAACGGGTTGTTATACAATTCGCGCGCTGAGTTGAACCACTCGGATAGCAGATGGCTGCACAATAGATCAGTGGAAAAAGACAGATCTTTAAATGCGTAGTAGTTCTCGGCTAACATCGATCGAATCCATATCCTGTTCTGTTTCGTTCCCAGAATCCACATACCTCCTACGTCTCAGTGCCGTCCTAGTCCTCCAGGTCATGCCCCAGAGATACACGGAGTTTATATGAATGTTTGGCTTGAGTCCACTAATAGATACGCTTGTCAATACAGGTCGCCGCTAGGCCAGGGGTTTGAGTGCGAACATGTATAGCCAATATCAATTAAGTTACAAGCAGAACAGCAGTCAAAACTCGCGTGAGAACACAGCTTGCGATGAAACGTAGACGTCACAAGCAGAAATGCACGGACATACTGCCGAACGTGGGCCAAGCATACCTCAAGTGAACTTACTGCGTGAGCTGTTGTGTTTGTGTTCGCCGCTGTTACAGCAATGTCACATACGTGATACAGTGCTGACACCCAACATACTTTTGCCCAGCTTTGCTCGAGAAACGGGGCGTGTGGCATGTAGCAATCAGCGCATCGCAGAGTGCATTCCACTTGGTCCATCACCCAGAGCGGAAAGGCTTAGAGCAAAGTGCGATGTAGCCGTACATTACGGTTAACCTGTTTCAGGAGCGGCCCCATGGTCGCATTGTTTCTGTCTATACTTCCTGCAAGTCGCCCCTGCGGCAATACTTCAACACAGTACACGTAGCACGGCGAAATCATAGCAATGTTGAGTTCGCACAAGGTGCGGCGTTGTGGGAGGGAACCGCCGAGATGCCGGTCGATGCACACGGGAGTACACATCGTGTTCACCCCCTTGTTCTCTTTCCATTAACTGTGCTACTTGCTGTATGCGCTCGGCATGCCGCAATGCAGACGTGAAGGGGTGGCTTGCACATCACTCTGCCGGTATGTAGGCGTCCGTCCTGTACGGCACACCTAGTGCCACTGTATGTACGCGAAGCCACAAACAAGCACCCTCACCTGAGGGTGCAGCGGGGAGAGACGCTATACGAGAAAGCATATAAGAGCGAACAAGAACTCCGAATGGTGTACTCGCGTACATAGAACGAACGGAACAAGGAGCGGCGCTCGTGTTCCGCTTGCAGCGTTTTATGTACCGCCAGTTCACCGGTACAGGGGACTATTGCAGCAGCAAAAACATCTGGTCACACACTGCCAGGAATTTGCCGGCAGAAGTCATTCACCCTAAAGCAATCGAAAGTTCGCGAATTCCTAGTAAATGAGTCCACCAATGCAGCGCGCACACATGAAACAGAGGCAGAAGGCAACGACGCACCAGCGTCTGCCGTTCTGCCTCCGCTTCATGTGTGCGCGGTCACGCGGCGTCCCTTTTCCACACGAGAGTGCAACTATCGTCGCTCCTCGTGAACGTTACATAAGACGAAAGAAACAACATGGAGTGATCGGTCACAGTGCAACGAAGGTAGCTTCATGCACTGTACCTGTCGATGGTTGGCAAAACGTAAGACTCGTGGGTGCTATACGGCCGTATTATTCGCGCGCAGTATGTTCACGGACGAAACCAAGGTTGTAGAAATGTCATATCGTATGCGTGCTCTGCCATTGTAGTAAATGTTGTTGCAGGGGCAGCTTGCATCATGCACTGTGCCAGCGAATAAGTTCGCCCGTGGTTCGAAAGCTCCCGACGCAGTGTTGTGCGGGAGTGACCGGTGACTCGCAAGCAACACCGTGCCAGCGCCGTGCGCGCAGAAGCTTCCAACCACGGGCGAATTTACTTCGCAGGTGTGTCGTGTCTTGTGCAAGCCGCCCCTGCAGCGGACACCCTTAAGGGAGGCAAAAAAATTGCGAAAAGGAGCGCGGGTACTTCACGGTACCCGGGAGGCCAGCGAGGAGAAATGTTGTGCCAAAAGCACAACGAGATCCCCTTGGCCTCCACACTCCTGTGACCCAGCGGTGGCTTCGGCCAGACCTTTACTGGGAATCGAACCTCGGCCTGCAGAGTGCCAGCTCGACACTCTACCCACTAGGCCACAGGAGCGGCACGATAATCGCTGTTCGCGGCAGCTACACATAGGCACGGTATCGATGGGACAGCGTTGCGACGAGCGACGCAGATAAGGGGCCGGCTGATAGCGCATGCGTTCGCCGTACCTCGTGTTTCGAACACGAGATGGCGTGCGATTGGGAAAGGAATGTACTGTGCCGTCAACAGGGTGCGCTTGCGTAACCCTGTGCTCATCGATGCTGTTTCCCTCGCTGCGGACGCCACATCGGCGAAAAACTATAGACCATCTTCTCGTGGGCGCCGCCATGTTGCCGTCTCCGATCAGGCAACGCACTGGCTCGTACACACGCTCGTTTTTGCAAGGCTGGATGCGGTTTTTGTGTCCCTTTGTTAGGTCTGGCGCCCTCAGTTTCGCCTAGATTGGTGCTCCGTATATGGGAAATGTGTCTGTTCAACGTCCTAACGAGTTTTGAGCCTGCGATAGCCATGTTTGCGGTCGCATCCCTTGGGCGTTTTGTTTTTTTTTTTTTTTTTTTTGTTCTTCAGGACTGATATTTATACTGACTCTAGATCCGCTGCTAGGGCCTTCGCTTCTGGGTACGTCTGCAAGGAAGTTTTTAGAACTCTCCCTCACAAGGAATTGACACACCATACTATCACTTGGTTCCCGCTTATCTTGGCTCGAAGGCCTTTCCAATGTCAACGAGCTAGCCCACTCCCAGGCGAGGTCTCACTTGCCGCGCCGGGACTTGCGCGGCTCAGCCAGAGGAATCCGCTCCCAGCCTTCATTTTAGGGACATTTAACGAAGTGACGAAACACTATCAAATGGGCCGTAGGCGCTTCCCACTCCCACATGAAAAGATGTCTCGACCACAGGCTTGGGATGCTTCAGCCTTTCGAGTTACAGTCAGTACACCGACAGTTCGCCACTTGTCCAGACTGTAACGAACGCAGTGACTTTAGGCACATGCTCTGGAGGTGCCCCTCTTTACAGGAACGACATAATGACTTCTCTGAAGAAGAATTCTATTCCTTTATCAAGAGTCCTGACCTACTTAGACAAATCAAGGCTGTCCAGAAGGCCCACGACGCGGCGGTGAGGCTAGGCCTCCCCGTCCCTACGTGGGAGCGGCCCGCGATCCTCCCCTTTTAAAACGAGGGCGGATTCCTTCAGGACCCGAATAAAGTTTATCTATCTGGAGTTTCTCCCTCCTGCGAGGCAGATCGCGGCGCCCGATATCAAGCAGTGTGCTCGCACAGATGATCAGCCTCGGAAGTGAGCTGTGTGTGTTCTACTCAATGTACTGTTGTTGCTAAGTTGAAACTCTTGAAGAAGTACGTGTTTGCCGAGTTGACTGATCGTTGCAGGCTTCTTGCGATCATAGCTGAGCTCGCTCGCCGGCGTGTTCCCACGTGCGAAACATTCGCAAGCATGTGTTCATTTAATCTGTCACGTCTATAGCGTATTCTTTGATGAAGCATTCTGTTCATATAAATTGTTATGGTGATTATAATTTTTTGTCGCTTATAAGGAGTTCTGTATGATTTGTTTTGCAGATAACCTGTGATGTAAACATGACCATGTTTTGCTGCTGTATGTCCTGCTCTATTGTATTCTCAAACTCCAATGTTGCCACAATATCCAATGTATCGATGTTATCAAATGACTAATATGAGGTCCCCCTGACAGTGTTGGAACTCCGGGACATCCTTCTGTACTAATGATGAATAAAGAATGGAATTGAACTTACACTTACCGGTGTGCCGAGCTTTTCCCGCTTATCTTGGCTCGAAGGCCTTTCCAATGTCAACGAGCTAGCCCACTCCCAGGCGAGGTCTCACTTGCCGCGCCGGGACTTGCGCGGCTCAGCCAGAGGAATCCGCTCCCAGCCTTCATTTTAGGGACATTTAACGAAGTGACGAAACACTATCAAATGGGCCGTAGGCGCTTCCCACTCCCACATGAAAAGATGTCTCGACCACAGGCTTGGGATGCTTCAGCCTTTCGAGTTACAGTCAGTACACCGACAGTTCGCCACTTTGTCCAGACTGTAACGAACGCAGTGACTTTAGGCACATGCTCTGGAGGTGCCCCTCTTTACAGGAACGACATAATGACTTCTCTGAAGAAGAATTCTATTCCTTTATCAAGAGTCCTGACCTACTTAGACAAATCAAGGCTGTCCAGAAGGCCCACGACGCGGCGGTGAGGCTAGGCCTCCCCGTCCCTACGTGGGAGCGGCCCGCGATCCTCCCCTTTTAAAACGAGGGCGGATTCCTTCAGGACCCGAATAAAGTTTATCTATCTGGAGTTTCTCCCTCCTGCGAGGCAGATCGCGGCGCCCGATATCAAGCAGTGTGCTCGCACAGATGATCAGCCTCGGAAGTGAGCTGTGTGTGTTCTACTCAATGTACTGTTGTTGCTAAGTTGAAACTCTTGAAGAAGTACGTGTTTGCCGAGTTGACTGATCGTTGCAGGCTTCTTGCGATCATAGCTGAGCTCGCTCGCCGGCGTGTTCCCACGTGCGAAACATTCGCAAGCATGTGTTCATTTAATCTGTCACGTCTATAGCGTATTCTTTGATGAAGCATTCTGTTCATATAAATTGTTATGGTGATTATAATTTTTTGTCGCTTATAAGGAGTTCTGTATGATTTGTTTTGCAGATAACCTGTGATGTAAACATGACCATGTTTTGCTGCTGTATGTCCTGCTCTATTGTATTCTCAAACTCCAATGTTGCCACAATATCCAATGTATCGATGTTATCAAATGACTAATATGAGGTCCCCCTGACAGTGTTGGAACTCCGGGACATCCTTCTGTACTAATGATGAATAAAGAATGGAATTGAACTTACACTTACCGGTGTGCCGAGCTTTTCCCGCTAAACATGATAGAACTTCGAAGGTACGTAGCCGCGGACTCTCCGCGTCTGGTCCTGCACGTCGCATAAGCCCAGCGATAGCAGTTTCCTTTCTCCGCAGTTGTTACCGCAACCACTAAAACAGCCTGACAGACGCGCTACCATGATCCCATAGAAGTGTTTCTTACGAAACAGTATGACAGACACACTGCTACGGTTCCTTCGATTGTCAGGAAATAGGAACGTGTCTCTTATGAAACAGTTTGAAAGACACGTTGGTGCGGTTGTTTAGTATGACAGACACACTACTACGTTTCCTTCGATTGTCAGGAAATAGGAACGTGTCTCTTATGAAACAGTTTGAAAGACACACTGCTACGTTTCCTTCGATTGTCAGGAATGTGTCTCTTGTGAAAGACACTGCTACTGTTCCTTCGATTGTCAGGAAAGTGTCTCTTATGAAACAGTTTGAAAGACGCACTGCTACAGTTCCTTCGATTGTCAGGAAAGTGTCTCTTATGAAACAGTTTGAAAGACGCACTGCTACAGTTCCTTCGATTGTCAGGAAAGTGTCTCTTATGAAACAGTTTGAAAGACGCACTGCTACAGTTCCTTCGATTGTCAGGAAAGTGTCTCTTATGAAACAGTTTGAAAGACGCACTGCTACAGTTCCTTCGATTGTCAGGAAAGTGTCTCTTATGAAACAGTTTGAAAGACGCACTGCTACAGTTCCTTCGATTGTCAGGAAGTGTCTCTTATGCAACAGTTTGAAAGACCACTGCTACAGTTCCTTCGATTGTCAGGAAGTGTCTCTTATGCAACAGTTCGAAAGACACACTACTACTGTTCCTTCGATTGTCAGAAGGTAGGAACGTGTCTCTTACAATGGACATATTGCGGTCTGATAGACCCGCCATCATAATTCCGTAGTTTGTTATTTCAGCAACGAACACACACACACCATTCACGTATATCACGTTTATTGCACTCCAGATAGGGTTCGCGACCATGGGTTGAGCTGGCTTCCGATGCCGGAGTGCGAAGCTGTGACTGCCGATATCGCCGCTGGGCGCCAGGTCCTGCCTCAGGAACAGTCCCCTGCGCAGAAGTGCCCGCCACTAGTATTTGCAATGCACACATCGTTGTACACTACTCTGAATGTCTGTACTCATAAATCCCGCCTCCACACCAGAAAACTGTCCGTGTTATGGCAAGTAGCGTTGTGCAGACGGAGCACACAGCGATCGCTGCAATGTTCGTCCGCAAGACGCAGTAGGCTCCGGGCGTCGTCCCTAGCAGTTCCGGAGTGCACGGCAACACGACGTACCCGCACATGATGTGAATACAGTGCGCTGAAATGCAGCACGTAACACTAGGATACGCACAATTTGAAAGGTCGTTGCGGCCGTCACGTGGCATGCATACACTCGCGACCGTTCGTACTGCAGAATATTATTGGGTTACATGTAATACCGACGTCCTTTCGAATTTCTCCGCAAAAATATGTCGCCCCGACAGTGAACGTGTCTTCGTCAGCACAGCGACGCCCCTGTTCTACAGCGCATTAACGATCTACTCATCGAATAGCCGAAAGTGTCAGACAGGGCGATGCCATTGTTCGCGTATCTCCCATCTAGGTTACTTCTGAATTCACGTCGTGCCGTAACTGACGCGAGTGCACGGACAAGTCATCTAGCTGGAGCCTCTGCGGAACCCGACGCCGATGCTCGCATATGACGCAAATCGACCCAAGCAGTTCGCATACCGCGATGATCTGTCCCGAAAGGAACACGCACCGTCGCTATTACTAAAACGCCAGCGTTCCGCATATGGTCACAAGCCTCGCCCTTTTCTGGAAGTTCACGTTGCCTACGGCCACGCTTATCTGCGCATCTGTGACGACATCAGCTCGTTTTCACGCCACGCATGCGTTGCGTTTCCCAATCGCGCGCCATCTCGTGTTCGAAAGACGAAGTATAGCGGGGCCCCCTTATCTGCGTTGCTCGTCGTTCCATCGATGTCTAGCTGCCGCAAGCAACGATTATCGTGCCGCTCCTGTGGACTAGTGGGCAGAGTGACCAGCTCGCACTCTGCAGGCCGAGGTTCGATTCCCAGTAAAGGTCTGGCCGAAGCCACCGCTGGGGCACAGGAGTGTGGAGGCCAAGGGGAGATGTTGTGCTTTTGGCACAACATTTCTCCTCGCTGGCCCCCCGGGTACCGTGAAGTACCCGCGCTCCCTTTCACAATTTTTTTGCCTCCTGTAACGGTCTCCATTGCAGGGGCGGCTTGCACTTGCAACGGCGCGCCGGCGAAGTGAATTCGCCCATGGTCGGGAAGTTTCTACGGTGCAGGATACTTTGCTGGACCTTCCCGACCATGGGCGGAATTTGCGCTGGCGCCGTGCACTGTGCAAGCTGCCCCTGCAACAAAGCGTCCATAATCACGGTTAAAAAGTAACCAGGGTAGGTTACTTCCTTTTACTGAGAGGAGGGCTGTACGCTGCATAAAAATAAGCAAACAATGGAACACACACTCCGCTTTGTTTTTTTTTTTTTTGCGAGAAGCTGGAAGTACATGCTGTCCACCGCCTGTACAGTCAACAGCAAAAGTTTACGGGAAGCGATAATGTAGAAAAATCTGTATTACCGCTCATCCTCAGAACATAGCGTCCAGTTCAACGTTATCGCCTCTACATAGAAAAGACATCTCTACCCAGTGAAACGTTTCATTCGAGGCTATGTTGCAAGGCTAAGCGGTAATAATGGTTTTCCGAAAGTTTCACATCCCGCAGACTTTTGCGGTGTACACGGCACATCCTTCTTTTTTTTTTGTTTGTTTGTTTGTTGCTCGTGTCTCTTATGCAACAGTTTGAAAGACGCACTGCTACAGTTCCTTCGATTGTCAGAAAGTGTCTCTTATGCAACAGTTCGAAAGACACACTACTACTGTTCCTTCGATTGTCAGAAGGTAGGAACGTGTCTCTTACAATGGACATATTGCGGTCTGATAGACCCGCCATCATAATTCCGTAGTTTGTTATTTCAGCAACGAACACACACACCATTCACGTATATCACGTTTATTGCACTCCAGATAGGGTTCGCGACCATGGGTTGAGCTGGCTTCCGATGCCGGAGTGCGAAGCTGTGACTGCCGATATCGCCGCTGGGCGCCAGGTCCTGCCTCAGGAACAGTCCCCTGCGCAGAAGTGCCCGCCACTAGTATTTGCAATGCACACATCGTTGTACACTACTCTGAATGTCTGTACTCATAAATCCCGCCTCCACACCAGAAAACTGTCCGTGTTATGGCAAGTAGCGTTGTGCAGACGGAGCACACAGCGATCGCTGCAATGTTCGTCCGCAAGACGCAGTAGGCTCCGGCGTCGTCCCTAGCAGTTCCGGAGTGCACGGCAACACGACGTACCCGCACATGATGTGAATACAGTGCGCTGAAATGCAGCACGTAACACTAGGATACGCACAATTTGAAAGGTCGTTGCGGCCGTCACGTGGCATGCATACACTCGCGACCGTTCGTACTGCAGAATATTATTGGGTTACATGTAATACCGACGTCCTTTCGAATTTCTCCGCAAAAATATGTCGCCCCGACAGTGAACGTGTCTTCGTCAGCACAGCGACGCCCCTGTTCTACAGCGCATTAACGATCTACTCATCGAATAGCCGAAAGTGTCAGACAGGGCGATGCCATTGTTCGCGTATCTCCCATCTAGGTTACTTCTGAATTCACGTCGTGCCGTAACTGACGCGAGTGCACGGACAAGTCATCTAGCTGGAGCCTCTGCGGAACCCGACGCCGATGCTCGCATATGACGCAAATCGACCCAAGCAGTTCGCATACCGCGATGATCTGTCCCGAAAGGAACACGCACCGTCGCTATTACTAAAACGCCAGCGTTCCGCATATGGTCACAAGCCTCGCCCTTTTCTGGAAGTTCACGTTGCCTACGGCCACGCTTATCTGCGCATCTGTGACGACATCAGCTCGTTTTCACGCCACGCATGCGTTGCGTTTCCCAATCGCGCGCCATCTCGTGTTCGAAAGACGAAGTATAGCGGGGCCCCCTTATCTGCGTTGCTCGTCGTTCCATCGATGTCTAGCTGCCGCAAGCAACGATTATCGTGCCGCTCCTGTGGACTAGTGGGCAGAGTGACCAGCTCGCACTCTGCAGGCCGAGGTTCGATTCCCAGTAAAGGTCTGGCCGAAGCCACCGCTGGGGCACAGGAGTGTGGAGGCCAAGGGGAGATGTTGTGCTTTTGGCACAACATTTCTCCTCGCTGGCCCCCGGGTACCGTGAAGTACCCGCGCTCCCTTTCACAATTTTTTTGCCTCCTGTAACGGTCTCCATTGCAGGGGCGGCTTGCACTTGCAACGGCGCGCCGGCGAAGTGAATTCGCCCATGGTCGGGAAGTTTCTACGGTGCAGGATACTTTGCTGGACCTTCCCGACCATGGGCGGAATTTGCGCTGGCGCCGTGCACTGTGCAAGCTGCCCCTGCAACAAAGCGTCCATAATCACGGTTAAAAAGTAACCAGGGTAGGTTACTTCCTTTTACTGAGAGGAGGGCTGTACGCTGCATAAAAATAAGCAAACATGGAACACACACTCCGCTTTGTTTTTTTTTTTTTTGCGAGAAGCTGGAAGTACATGCTGTCCACCGCCTGTACAGTCAACAGCAAAAGTTTACGGGAAGCGATAATGTAGAAAAATCTGTATTACCGCTCATCCTCAGAACATAGCGTCCAGTTCAACGTTATCGCCTCTACATAGAAAAGACATCTCTACCCAGTGAAACGTTTCATTCGAGGCTATGTTGCAAGGCTAAGCGGTAATAATGGTTTTCCGAAAGTTTCACATCCCGCAGACTTTTGCGGTGTACACGGCACATCCTTCTTTTTTTTTTGTTTGTTTGTTTGTTGCTCGTGTATCCTTGCTTCATACACGACGGCGCAGTGTTCCTCGCAAACAACGCTGCGCCAGCGTATACTTCGTCCTGCTAGTCACATGACCTTCCACGCTGGGATCATCATCTGGAACCACTGGTAGCGACATCTTACGGCGATTCGCATGTTTCGCTGCGAATCGCCCGCAACATGTGGCCGTACGTTTTGCGCCGCCACCAGAAGAGCGTCCGTGGCAGGTTCACCGTCACGGCCGTCCCTGCAGGAACCACTGGTAGCGACATCTTGCAGCGAATAGCCCGTAACATGTGGCCTCACGTTTTATGCCGCTACCAGAAGAGTGTCCTTGGCAGGTACACCCCTAAAAATGGAACACGCCCGTCCCTTTCAAGTCGTGTGTGATCTCATTAGTTCTCTCACACGGTTACACAGGCTAGCTAATATGTGTCCTATGGCGCCATAAACCACGATATCACTACGAAGGCGCGCATGTATTCGGTAACCTTCAGCCCCTGCGGTTGTGCATTGTGCACGTACCTATGTACGCACTTCCTGCATGTCGGTGCACGGAGTTCTCGCACACCTGGATATAGGTGCCCACGTACAATCAAGTTTGTTCTTATGTGCAGCACTGTGGACGTTACCGGGGTCTCCACCAACGAGCTCACGTAAGCTGTGACGTGTGGACAGTTCCTTTTGCCGACATACATGCAATGTTCGGGCGAGGTCTCGGGTAGAGACAGACTTTTCCGAGTACCATGATCCTGTTTTCAGCTTTACGGCAGTAAAAATGTGTGGTTTTTTTCCTATGGTTTACCATGACTACCGGCTTTCAACAAAATGTCTCTCCCAATGATTCGCAGTTTGCCCAGTCCCTGAGTCAGTTGATTCGACGTTCTGCCTCTTTATGTCATCGTCCCACGTAACCGTATGCTTGCCTCAGTTCGGTCTACTCTCAGCATTGCAGAAAACATTAACAAAGGGGATAACAACCACGCTTGGGTTCAAGCTGCGTTCAGAACAGCATACTCCACAATCAGTTGAATACCGCCACTTCTGAGAGCATTATTTGCGCCATCAGGCCATAGGTATTCCACACGTAAATACTGTAATAGAATAAAGCGACTGCCAGTGGGGCATGGGCTCGGGACAGAGCTAGATGGAAGACGAGGACGTTGAGCAAGGCAAATGGCGGAGTCGGAAGCAATGTCTCTTGATAAAACGATGCTTCATATTGTCACGAGTTTTTGCGGCGAACCAGCGGTACCACCAAAAATAGCCGGGGAACTAAGAAGGAACTTAAGCGGCTGCCTTTTTCACGCAGCAGACTCGTCTGGTCCTCGGCGAGAACGTTAACGATCCGTCTGTAACAATATGTATTTTAGTGGCGTGACATTTTGCGGCAGCGGTTACCCTAGTCGATACCACCCAGACGTCCCTACGCGAGAAGGTGCCGCCAGAACCTGAAGGAACAGTTCGTCCAGTGCTTTAGCAACCGCATCAAGCCCTTCGAGTGCAGCTGCTGCCACAACCCTCAGAAAAATGGTCCAAGCCCGCGTCGACTTACTTGTTACTCAAGACCTGCCAGAACGACTATTTTCTGCAGGGTGTCGACAAAAGGAATTGCACGTAGACAAGCCGAATGTCGCGAAAAAAGCGTGGTCGACGCAGAGGAACAACACTACTGACAAACTTATGCCGTTGGATACCGCTATTCGCAACCTTGTCCTGAAGGGTTCCATAACCAAGCGACCAATGTGGTAAGAGGGGTCGTCATGTCTCTCAATGTTCTGCCTGACGTGGTCCATTGCCCCACCAGCCCGTGACGGCGGGGCAGTCTGCGACAATGCGTCCAGCACTAGACTCGTAATCCCGGTGACATGTCTTCTGCGCAGCAGACTTGCGCGCCACCGCAAGGACAGAGCACTGTGCAAATCAAGGAACTGGAGTTCTTACGTGCTCTCATCATGAACCCTGCCATGACCGGTGCAAGAACTTCATAGCTCCCTCCGACGGGTGTAGAGATGTGGCTGCCAGTGGGGAATCAGCTAGGTACAGAGCTAGATGGAAGACGAGGGAGGCAAATGGCGGAGTCGGAAGCAATATGTCTTGATAAAACGATGCTTCATATGTATTTTAGTGGCGTGTGATTTGTGTACGTGACAATATACTATGGCCGGTGCGCATGGAGGTTCCACAACCACCCTACTCCTACCTAAGAAAAGCTGAAAAGTTCCGATAGAGGAAGGTTCAAATCCAAACTGCAACATCTGGGAAGATGGAGACTTCAGTCGATCAGCAGATAGTTAACAACGATGCAGAACAGAGAACGTCGCTGGAACAAACGTGCCTTCTGAAGGACGGCAACTGCCGTCCTGACGAAGGCGCCAGACAAGGCGAAACAATTACTCTACTGCCGTTCACTGCATGTTTGCAATAAATATTGACGAAGATGGTGTTACGTGGCTAGACAAAATATCGAGACTTACGAAATATTAAATTCATTCTACCTCGGCCATTTCGCACCGAAAAGGCGGTTCCACTCTTGTTCAACAAGTTCACTGCACAATAATAATCGGTTCACCAGATACAGCTGACGGGGGTTTTTCCTTTGCCGAGAACCTACAAACTGAAACATCGCTATACCTAATGCGGCATTCATACAGGGCATCGGTGTAATGAAGTTCTCCAAAACAACATAGTGAGTGCTTCGTGAGCTTTTCTTAGCGATATCTAACACTTCGAATTCCTTGCTGAAGCAAATGATAACAAAAGTTCGCTCAATCTTTCACTTTACAAATCCAACACAAAGGTCCCTGCCACTTCTTGCTCAATACTGCTTAGCTTCGTTTCCGTACTGGGACACCCTGCACACGGGACTTTCGTTTTCGGGGTGCATCTCGAACGACAACGGAATTAAACTTTCCGGAAACTTTTTCAGCAATGCGAGGTGTGCTGACGACATCGTGCTTGCTTAGAAATGATGGCGAGCAACTACACAAGAATGACCGATGACGAAAAACCGAAATAATGGTCCATGCACTGGTGGCTACGTTGGGTATCAAGATATTCGGGCGTAGGCCCGACATCTTATACCAATTGCTGCATAGTTCGTTACACCGTTCTTCGAGCACTGTGAATGTCAGGCGTAAGATTAAACAACATAAGGACAGCCGGCATACCAATGAGCGTTCAAAAAGAAAAGTTATGGGGCAGCTAGTGGTGCGAAGATTGAGGACACGGCGTAGCTGGAGGCTGTCCCACTCCTTGCTACACTATATACAGTACGAGACTATGCTATGGTCTACGACCACTTCGCTTTCCTGCTAGACTATACCATACAAGGCTACGCTATCATGAGCAGGTCACCTAGTGAGAAGTTTCCCACCGGTGCTGAGTTTGATCGACAGAAAGCTGCATGGGGTGGCGAGGTTACGAAAGCATCACTCGCGTGGCAGTAAGCGTTGGAGACGCCTTCGTCCTGCAGCGGACATCGCGCACGCTGAAGGTC
Organism: Hyalomma asiaticum; assembly: GCA_013339685.2. Classification (NCBI taxonomy): domain Eukaryota; kingdom Metazoa; phylum Arthropoda; class Arachnida; order Ixodida; family Ixodidae; genus Hyalomma; species Hyalomma asiaticum. Next base: position 16,710 of record JABSTT010002573.1, on the reverse strand, counting down.
ATGGCAGCCAGCCGTTGTTTGTTCTCCGCATTACGCGTCCCTCACAGGATCGGGAAGAACATCGACGCGAGGTCCACCCCTGTTCGATCCGCCTACGTTACGTCTATCCTTTTACATGGGAGCTGTTATAGCAGAGTTTGTTCAGTCTTCTGTACGCCCTCAGCATCGAAGCGGGCAAAAGTGTAAAATGGAAATAAACTCACTCAGTGACGCGGGGTTCGAACCCGGTTATTCACTGTCTGAAGCCGAGCTGACGTCATAACCGCTAGTCTATACACCTGCGTTGACACAACGTACACTTGTGGAAACCATACGTTTGCGCTGTACTGACGATTCTACCACAACGTGCTATGGACGAGAAGAACTGAGAGGCAGCCCTGCTGTGTATGGCAGTTCCAATAATCCCATGTGATTCATACGGAAGGACATGACAAGTGTATGGAACGCGGAGCGGAATGTTTCAGACGTGAGAGAAAGAAAGAGAGTGTACATTGGAGAGGATGACGGGATATGCACATAGAAAGATAACTAAGCGAAGGGAAGAGAGCACCCATGCAACTGCAGACTCGCTTTACGCCGCCCCCATATTATATATATATATATATATTGAGGACTCGTGCTCAATGGGCCAAACATATTTGAAGTATAATAATTATAGCAGACACGACTTCGCAGTTTGTCGTTTATTGGCCTAAAATCTAATCGCTGTAAAGGAGCGTAAAATATATATATAGCATAAAATTATGGTAATGGCCAGAGGGATGGTCTATGGATGTTCGATGACTGATAACTGTGATAACTGATCGCGATGCTAAAAACTGGAATAATGACATCAAATATTTACAATGAGTACAATGGGATAGTAATAAAAGCACAGGTTCTAAAAATACTCATTCAACAGCACTACTGCCTCCGAAGCTCTCGACACTCCAACAAGACGTGAAGGACAGTCAGCGTCAGACTGCATTTGCTGCACGTGGGAGGTTCCCCACCGCTCAAAAGGTATGAATGTGTTTCGTATGTGTGGCCTATTCTAAGTCGACAGAGGGTCACTTGGTTACAGCGGTTTGTTGAATTTTGCAACATCTTTCCTAAACGTGGTCTAATTACATGGAGCTTATTGGATGATTCGGAATCCCATATATGCTGCCAGTATGTGCGGAGGCACTTGCGGATGTACTGTTTCATATCAGAGGCAACGACGGACATGGAAATATCACGGGGATTTGGCTCAACAGACGTGGCAAGTTGGTCAGCCAGAACATTACCAGCTATCTCACGGTGACCCGGAACCCAGCAAATCACTACGTCCTGCTTGGACGCATGCATGTCACACAAGATGTTGTACAGCGTAACCACTACGGAGTTCCGATGTCTCTTGAGAGACATCAGAGCTTTCACAACGCTGAGAGAATCTGTATATATAATTGATTTTGGCATTTTTGAGTCCTTAATATGTTTCACTGCTGACAGCAATGCATACGCTTCCCCAGTAAATGTACTTGTTTGCGGATGTAAGACTTTGGCCTCTGAAAAAGACGGCCCAACCGCAGCATATGATACACCAGAACAAGACTTGGACGCATCGATGTAAAACTCGGGGCAAGCATATTTGTGTTGTAGTTCTAAGAATTGCATTTTAATGTGTGAGGGCGGAGCATGTTTCGTAACGTATAGAAAGGATAAATCTGTGTGGATAATCTGCCACTTCCATGGTGGGAAGTGTGCAGGTGGTGGCATTATGTTATGTTCGAGGATATCGACGCCCATTTCCTCCGCCACATCCCTCACACGCAGCGAGAAAGGTACTCTCAGCGTAGGACGGTTTCGGAAGAGTTGCGAGCTGGATAGATCGTTGATAACCGCATATACAGGGTGTTCATTATTCGCCTTCACTCTCATATAATACTTTAGAGCCAAGTATGCTCTCTGCAGGTGAAGCGACCATTCGTCTGATTCACGTACAGGCTTTCCACGGGGCTTGTCCTGAAAGCCCCTGTGGCAAGCCGAATGCCTAAGGATGGACAGGTCCAACTTTTAAGAGCACTCGGAGAAGCAGATTGGTCGAAACCGTTGGCAATAAATGATAACGCGAAGTCGTGTGCTGCTACTTTTGCCCCGCCATGGTTGTCCAGTGGCCATGGCAACCGGCGGCTACGTTTTGATGGTGGCGAAATGTTGAAGCCCGTGTACTGTGCGTTGAAAGAAGCCTGGTCATTGTTGTTAGCCGTCAGTGCATCGACCATTATATTGGTTTTGTAGTTCTCTTTGTGCATTACACCATCAGTCATTCTTCTGTAGTTTCTCGCCATCGCTGCTGAGGTACTTTCTGTCAATTTTAATTACGTTGTCCTCTCAACGCGTATTGCGCACTTCACGCTAGCCCCCAACAAACAAACAATCCCGGTGTTACGTGTTACTTGATGCGTTTGCCTGTTTCAGGCGAGCAGACGTGGTTTCTCCCAGATTATCCAATCCGAAAATAGCACCTCATGTTTGCCCCTCCCTTAAATTAAATCAACGAACGCAATAAATCCCGAAAGAGAATAACCCTAACTTTGCCGCCGAGACCCATGGGCTGGCGCAGTTCGCTTATTGCATTGATATCGCAGCATACAGCACGATGTAATGGATACCGAGTGCTATTATGAAGGAAAATTGGCTGCTCCATTAGTTGTCAAGATAGAAAAAAAAACATGCAATACACAGCAACACGCATTCTTAGCTACTGCTTGCTAGGGTGAAGGTGTCATGGGACCTTCGCGTCTCTTTAAAGTGGCCCTGCAACAGTTTTTGAACACAGTCAGGAAACTGTGCCAATCATTCGTGGAGGTTCACGTGGGTTACGCTGCACGCTCCGCCAAATGTTTAGTGTGGTTTCAAATACAGCTTGGCAGCAGTCTACTGTTCTTTCAACCTATGACCTCACAAAAAGAGCACTGACTATTGTCGCCTGAGGCAGAACTAGCATCTGATTATTGCCGAAACATTCTCGATAATGCTTCGTTTGTTTGTTTGTTTGTTTGTTCGTTTGTTTAATTCGGCAGACATTTACAAATGTATGCTCTTTCTTTAAGGACTCTGTCGACCGTCCTTCGTTGGTTTCCTGTTTCTCAACGAAACAGAAAAGCGCACCACTTGAAGTGTACAAGCAGAAATGTTTAAAAAGGAATTGTTTTAGTGTTTGTGTTCACCCCTTCTGTACGGTGTAGGGACACCGGAAACACTCGTTTCTGGACTTTTTTTTTTGTAATGTATTAACAGTGGTTTTACATTAGTAAATGTCAAACTTACTCTTCGTCAGGATATAACGCTACCAGATGTCTGTCCAAGTACAGTTCCAATAAATTTTTGCTTTTGAGTACGATACTTAAACCTGCGTAGCTATTTCTTGGTTTTTCATTACGCTTGACACTGATCACCGAGGATGGCACCACCGATTATTTTTTACGACTCTTACGGCTAAGTTAAGAATGTTAATCCTTTTTTACGGGGTATAACCGTATAAGCACGCTCGTTTCCATCAACCTAAGGAACGATCTTCTCATTTACACCACAACCGGAAAAAAATTTTTTTCCGAGCGGTACATATATGCACACAGACAAAATGTCGGTACTATTTGCGACACCACGTGTTGAAAAAACAGCAGACAACTTCCCGGCGCACTTGAAACCACACTGCGTAATCTCTGGTGCATGTAGTGCAATAATATTTGGCGCTCACATGTTCACAGAAACCCACAACTACACAGCCCCGTTTTCTGACTATGTTCGAAAAGATCTTGCTCTTTTAAGCGCTAGCTAAGACACCTGCGAATTTTGTAACCCCTTGAGAATGCACCTGGCAAGCAAAATAACAATTCACGTATTGTGGGGGCCAGCAACATTTCACTCAAAGCGCGTGTATCTTCGCGGCCGCGGCAACGCCGCGGTTGATGATGATGATGTGGTGCCATTCCCTTTGTAACGGGTCGCTGCGTATAGCGGCTTGGCAAAAATAAAATACCAAGAAAAGAGAAAATTGAGAAGAAAGCTCAAGAAAAAAAGAACAAAGGAACAAGGGAAAAACAAACAAAAAAACAAGCACAAAAGGAACAAGATTCACGAGGGGAAGTACAAATTAGAGGAAAAAAAGAGAGGGGGGGGGGGGGGCATGCGTCACAGCACCAAGCACACCTTGGAGGGACGAGGCGGTCTGCTAACTCGCGCACTTCTGCAGCGATACAGCTCTCCACCTTTCCAGGCGCCGCTTAGTACACTCTATCAGGGGAGATAAACAGGGAGCGACGCTCCCTGTTTATCTCCCCTGAATCCCAGTGCGACATGCAGGGCTGTGTCTCCTCTACAGTGGGGTTCGACTGAGCTGCATAGTTTCAACAGCACCGTGACAGGCACGGCACATCACATCCCCGAGCTCACTGTTTATAGTCTTCTGGCGTTCCAGTGTGCGCAGAGCACCCGCTCGCGCCTCGAAGAGTAGACTGCTCCCAGGGCTGTTGTCATATATCGATACCGTGCCAATGGTCCGCTTGTGCTGTCCATAGATGGTCAGTGAGCACTTGTCCCTCATCCCCTGCAGCCACAGCTCTTCTTCCTTCTCTTGGACACGGTCGCGCACCGCCTGTAGTGGCGCGTGAAGAAACCATATTTCTTCTCGAGGCGGTATATGCGGTTTGTCCAGTCGGTGCGCATACATGTCGCTGCCAGTACTCAAACACCTGCCGGGCGAATCGTTCCTTCCGCATAAACTGCAAGCGGCCTCACGAGCCTCGAAGGTGGACCACCCGAGGTCTCCTTGCACAGCCTCATTGGTTACGGCCCCATGCGATCCCAAAGCAGTGCGACCGACCTCTCGCTGTCGCCGCTCCAGCCACTCCCTAGTCGCATGGGACAAGCAGATAGTGGCGTTACAGAAAGTCAGCGAAGGCACATGCACAAGCTTCCACATGCCGTGAACCATCAGGTATCTGTTGAATCCCCACAGGCTCCTGCGCCGGAGAACACACTGTGCCCGCAGGGCTGTTCGCCTGATGATTTCCTCGTGCTGCCCGTAGATGTCGCCCCCTGAACGCAGGGTCACTCCTAGATACCTGCACGATGAGGCAACCTCCAGCACATTTCCAGACAGTGTCAGGGTTTCATTGCCTAGTGTCACACCCGCTAGCTGGACCACAGTCGTCTTCTTGGTGTTATATCGAAGCCCCAGCTTTTCAATTTCCACTGCACAGATGTTAAGCAGTGCTTGCATGTCTCGAGGAGTTTCTGCCATTAGGACGATGTCATCTGCGTAAGCAAGCCCCGGTATCTTGCGATTTTCGTCTATTCCGGTGGTGCCGAATTTCAGGCGGAGGCCAAGAGAAGACTTCATTATGGCTCGCTCCAGTCCGGACACATACAGGAGGTATAGTACTGGCGATAGTGGGCAGCCCTGGCGTAGTCCCTTGAATACCTCCACATACTCCGTTGTGACCCCAGCAAAGGAAGCCGTAACCGCGTTGCCACTGTACAGCTGCTTAATTGTTGTCAGCAGTGCTTCCGGGAGACCCAGGCCACGCAGGCAGTTGAAAAGACTGGCATGCGGGACATTATCATAGGCTTTCTCCACATCCAGGAAGCAGCAAAGCAGTCCACGGTTCTCCTTTCTGGCAATCTCGGTACATTGTGTTATTACAAAGAGGTTGTCTTCCAACCGTCTGCCCTTCGGAAGCCATTCTGGAGCTCTGTAAGGAGACCTCTGGATTCCGCCCAACCGTACACCCAGTCCTTTAACACTTGTGTGAAGGCTCTGTAGAGCGTGCAGGTGACTGTTAGCGGCCTATAGTCATTCAGATGGCTCATTTTGCTCCCTTTCTTGGGGATCAGCCCTACTCTGCCCAGTCTTCACTCTTTCGGTATCTCACCGCCTTCTATCATGGTGGTGAAAAAACCAGCCAGCTAGAGTCTGGGCCCAGGCATTTAATTAGGCGAGCAGGTATCCCGTCCGGCCCTGTGGCTGTGCGCTTCCGAAGGCAGGAGAGCGCCCGTGTGACACTAAGGTGCGAGAAAGCCCAGTTCGTATCCGAAAGGTACGGATCGGTCAGCGCACTTCTAGCCCTGGTATGTATAGTGTTGTCAGTAGCCTTAGCAGGACCATACAGGGACTTTAAATGTGTTGTCACATATTCCCTCAAGTCACTGACCGGCTGTCCTGTTTGGCTGTCCATAATTTGAGGCTCAGGCTGGTCTTTCCTATCAAGAGATCGGACATAGCACCAGAATTTTGCAGCCGTTGACCTTCCCTCGTCTCGTAGCTCCTGTAGCATCTGCCTATTGGCATTCGCTAACTTCACTTGAATCAGCGCCTGCATTTCGTGCTTCAACTTCAAGTAGTACTTCCACTTGTGGCTACAGACCTCAGGGTCTTCTGTCTTGACCGCACGGCGATGGGCACGGTTTGTCTCTCGGCGCGCCTGCCACGCTTGAGCTACTTCTTTGTCCCACCATGGCTTGCGTGTGTGGCGTGTAGGGTTCTTGTTTCAAGTCATGTGTCGGTGCATGATGCTGCGCAATGTGGCAATGTATTCTTCGTACGTATTTGCCTCTCGCCGCTGTTGACTCTCCTGAAATTCAGCAGCCACCCTCTCGATGGCTTTTTCCGAGAGGTGCATTTGACCTACGGATCCATTGCAACGCCTCGGTGTTGCGTTCGGGAAACGTCGATGCGCATGCGATTGTGATCACTCCCTGCGCTGTAATTTCCTTCCTCATCAATATGCAGGGAGTTGAGTAGGCGAGTAAGTCTATGCGAAACGAGGACATAGTCTATAGATGTTGCACTGCCTCGAGCACACCATGTGTACTTTCCCTCACATCTGGGATCAAGATTGGCGATGTTCAGCTGTAGGCGTTCCGCCAACCGCAGCAAGAGGTTACCATTTGCGTCCGTGTATCCATCCAGCTCTGATATATGCCCGTTGAAGTCTCCAAGAATCAAAATTTCCCGGTCACTGGCCATGCACTCAGAGTCCTGGCACACACACTCTATCAACGCCTCGTTGGCCTCGAGCCGAGTACCACTGACTGCCATATATATTACACACACCGCGACAGAAGTCCCCATGATGTCTCCCGTTAGCCACATATGGTCCATGCAGTTTCTTCCCACACCTTGCCACTGTGTGTCCCGCCGCCACAGAAAACCTACGCCTCCTCCTTTGCGGTTATATCCGGATCTGTTGTTGCCCATCCAGCACCAATCCTTATGTATAGGTGGTTCTTCAAGGTCCTTCAAGTGGGTTTCCGTAACTGCATACAACGAAATCCCCTCAGCCCTCAGCATACGATATACTTCTTCCCATTTGTCCACTCGACGAGCCCCATTAAGGTTCAAGCATGCCACTCTGAAGACATGTTGCTTCTTTCGTCGGGGTCGTGGGCAGACTTTCCTGGCGCACTTTACTGGAGCCGGGGAGAAGTTTGCAGAATCAGATGTTGGCGAACCAAGTTTCCCACCACGTGGAAAAGGTCGGTGCTGGTATTTGGGCTGGAGTGCGGATATTGTTGATAACTCGGTTGATACGGCTGAAAAACCGGATGTGGTAGCTGGTTGCTGCAGGCCATTCTGTGCATCTGCCCTTCGACCGTCTCCTGGGGCTGAGGCGGTTTCATTGAGCTGATCTCCAAGCGGTTCACCGCACCCCGATTGTTCCAAGGGTGTACCCGAGTTGGAGGGTGTTCAAATAGGGGGGGCACTTCCCTTGCCAACCCAGTAGGTTGCGAGTAATGGACAGCCTCCTCTTTCACTGGCATGCGTTTCTGCTGGTCGCTGTGCCTGCCATCTCGCCCTCTCGGCCTCCACCCTAGCCCTAAAAAAGGTCTCATATGCTCTGCCAGCTTATCTGCTACTCGCCTTCCTGTTTCAGCACGGAAGTGTATGCCATCCCTAGCCAGGCTCCCCTCCTCTTCCAGGGTTTTTGACAGGTTGACAAACTTTACCCCTGCATTAGCACATAGCTTCTTCAGTGTGGTGTTCAGCAACACTGCTCGCGCTTGAACCTCCTTTCCTTTGATGGAAATCTCAGGTACGGAACACATGAAGAATCCCGGCCTGTGGCGTGCTATCTCTTCATGGATGCCCCGTCAAGGCTGCCTCTGTCTGTACATTCCTAATAGCATCACTCACTCCCGCATGAAAAAGGACCAATCTTCTCTCCTGGCCCATTTGCTCGCCATGCTGACGCAGGAGTCGTATCGCCGTCATGAGCGTTGCCCCTTTCTTGTACAGCGTCTTTACATTCACCTCACCAGTGACCTTGCTTTGCAATGCCTTAGCGATGCGCGGCGCATTCCCGTCACCACATACAATTATTTCAGTGTGGTATCCTTCAAGCTTACGGTACTTTTGTTTGTCTTGCCTCTCCACTATGCAGTCTGTGGCATGATTTTAGGGGCTAGCTTGGCTCCACTTTCTGTTGTTAAGGCCTCGATCGGGTCTGCTTCCTTTCCGATCCTTGGTGTCGCGTCTTGTACGCTCGGGCCATCCCCGCCCTTCGTAGCAGCGCTGATGCCTGTGGGTTACTCTGCGTTCCCTCAGGCGCTTTGTTCGAGCTACCGTTCGGTAGCGCCTTCTCTATCACCTTATCCATCTGCTCCGTGGCTGGGGCCCCGTCGATTTTCTGGACCACCTGACTCGTTTTTGAGTCAACTCACGTCCCGTGCCCTTTGTCTTATCCCCTACCGCTGTTAGTGCGCTTTCAGACAACGGGTCAGTGTGTGCGTTCGGCTGGTCACTGTCGAATCCACTGTGCCCTCGCTCGAACTGCGTGGTTAGGTCGCGCAGCTGCCTTTGGAGGTGTTGCACGAGTTCGCGAAGAGCCACAGTCTCCGCCCGAACAACCTCCAATTCTTCTTGAAAAGCACTCCGAGTCACACACAAATACACAAACTCTCCTGAATCTGCTTCTTGTAGGCTTTGGAAATCAGTCTCCTCGAGAAAGGCCCACCTCGAGCACTTGTCGCACTGGATTTGGAGCTCGCCGGTATTCCGCCGGCACTTCCCGTCCTTCGCCATGGTCCGTAGCTGTATAGTTCCTCTCGAGGGCAGTCGGTTACACCACGTGCCGGTGTTAGAGCTGTCTCCAGGCCACTTGTACGAGTCTGGCCTCCTAGTCCTCGTCTCCACATCTGCTCATACAGCACGACTTTACGTTGTCACTGTACATAGATGGTGCCCCGATGTTTCCTGGCACTCGGTGCGGCACTTGCCCGGACCCGGAACGCATGGTTGATATTGATATACGTCTTAAAGGCACATTACATCACGAGCACGACACAGACCTTCCGTGCATGCGGGAGCGCGCGCCACAATTCAGCGCGGGGCGGTTGCGCCATCTGTTGCCTATTCCGCGAGGATTGCCGTAGCGGGATTATTTCAAAAGCGGCTGCAGTCGTATCAAGTTTGCCGCTTTGTACTTTGCCTACTAACGTCACTCTCAATTTCACTGGCGTCTAGGCGTTCATCAAAAAGCGCCGTTCGGAGAACCCGGGTACTGAACCCTTCGTAGTTTAGGACAGCGACTTTAAAGCTTCTTAATGTACGTGCTTAACAACAGAAGACTGAAGATCGAAACGAGTTAGACAATATCTGTATCTCTATTCCAACGAATAGACTGAAAACATATTGGGGGATAAGATCAGTGGAGAATGTTTAATAACCAGCAATTTGCACATCACATCGTGCTCCTTAGATCCGACGCCAAATGGCTAAAATAACTGAAGACTGCGAAACTATTACATTATGAATAAAAATGTAAATGCCACAGAAAGATGTTGCTCCGTATATAGGGGCGAAGGAACGAGGGTTCCAGATCAGCAATCCGCTCTGCATACAACATCCACTACCTCTATCTAGGTCGCTTAGTAACAGGTCCCTGCCACAGTGGTCTCTAGTGGCCATGGCATTCAGCTGCTGATCCGAAGGTCGCGGGATCTAATCCCGGCCTGTCTAATCCGGCTGCATTTCAATGGAGGCGAAATGTTGAGGCCCGTGTACTGTGCGATGTCAGTGCACGTTATAAAGAACCCCTGGTGCTGGATATTCAGGAGACATCCACAGATCTCCCATAATCACAGCTGGTTCCGGGACGTAAAACCCCCGAGAAATCAATTATAGCCACTCAAATAAGTCGTGAGCGTGACGTTGCCTGCCATATGGAACTATCTACGGGCAGCGGCCGTTGAACACACTTTTGGATGTGCCCCTTTATTCTTCAAATATATCGAAACAGATGGAAACGTCGCAGTGAACGACCCACTTATCCCATATTGGTCTGCTATCAATGAGAAGGACTTGGACTACTGACTCAATGTGTTCGTAAAAAATCCTAGAATCCGTTTCAGGGTCCCTTTAAAGGGACACTAAATTGAAACGGTTAAGTGGCCTACAATGACAACTTACAGTTCGAGTACTTGATCGTCGTCAATTTCGACATTTCATGTGCACTATTAAATAAGAAAATGAATTTCAAAGCTTTCTTTCTGAACTATCGCACAGGGACTTCCGCCTCATGAGGCTGGGAGGCCAAATTCGCTCCATCAAGTGTTATGAAACTCCTTGTGTTCAGTCGGTTGTCTAGTGGTTATGGCACTCGGCTGCTGATCCGAAGGTCGCGGCATCGAATCCCGGAAATTCATAGCCCAGAAAAAAACGGAAATTCATAGCCCAGTTCCCTGCCCCTTATGGCAGAAAGTCCTTATTTTTCTCTATAATTATTTTTGTCTGTTCTCTCTAGTTTTCTGCCACCAGTATTCCTAACCGTCTCTTACTTATTTCCATCGCGGCTATGTTCAGCTTCCCGTTGTTCGCCCTAAAACCCAAGGCTTCCTGTAGGGTGGTGCCCAAACGTACACCTGGGTGGATATTTCCGCATTCAATCAGAACATGCTCCGTCGTTTCCCTATCTTCCTCACAGCATGTGCATTTTTCTTCTTCTTTACTGAATTTCGCTTTATAAATATGCGTTATAAGGCAGCCTGATCTCGCTCCAAACAATAAAGCGCTTCCTCTTGAATTTTCGTAAAATGCCTCCCTCTTTATTTTGTTTAGCCTCCTAGTCCTCTTTCTCCACTGCGTGTCAACGCTCTTTCTATATAAATAGCGGAACACCTTCACTGCCCACCTACTCTCTTTCATATTCCTTAGCCTTTCTTCAAACCTTATTTTGCTCTGCACTTCCCTTGCCTCAAAACTTGCCCATCCCATATCGCCCTTTACAGCCTCGTTTGTCGTTTTCCCATGAGCACCCAACACGAGGCGTCCCACAGTTCTTTGATTCACACCCATTCCTGATTGTATCTCTGGCCTCATGCACACCACTGAGTTCCCAAATGTAAGTCCCGTACCATTACCCCTTTCCACAGACCCCTAAGCACCTCGTACCTATTGTGTCCCCATAACGCTCTGTGCTTCATTATTGCTGCGTTCCTTTTTCCCTTTGCTGCCAAGGCTTTTTCGTGTACCTTCATGTATCTATCACCCTCATTTACCCATACGCCAATGTACTTATATTCGCTTACTCTCGGTATTTCTTGGCCCTGTATGGATACCGCCTGGTCGTTAGGATCATTGAATACCATCAATCCGCATTTTGTTACACTAAATCCTAGTCCTAGAGCCTCGCCTTCCTTGCCGCATATATTCACCAGCCGTTGTATATCACCTCGACTGTCCGCGAATAAGACAATATCATCAGCATAAAATAAACCCGGAAGCATCTGCTCAATCATCACGCCGATCTGTATGTGTGACAGATTAAAACCAATGTTGCTATCTCCTAGCGCTTTTTCCATTCTAACCATGTACAGCATGAATAACAGCGGCGACAAAGGACATCCCTGTCTCAGCCCCTTGCTAATATCAACGTTCTTTCTGCTACTGATTCCTTCCCATTCCATTCAAACTGTATTTTCTCGATATATTTCCCTCAAAAGCTGTACACAATCGTCGCATATGCCCATTTCTCCCCAAATTTCCCACAATATTTCCTGATTAACATTGTCATACGCCCCAGCGATGTCTAGAAAAGCCACATACAACGGCCTCCTTTCTATTTTAGATATTTCTATACACTGAGTAAGAACAAATAGGTTATCGTCTAAACGCCTGTCTACTCAAAATCCATTCTGAAGTTCTCCCAAAATATTGTTACGTTCTGCCCAGGCTTCTATTTTTAATTTTACTGCTTGCATAGCCATCCTGTATAGTACCGATGTAATGGTTAGCGGTCTATACGAGCGAATGTTGTTCTTTTCCCCCCTTGCCTTTATAGATTAAGTTCATTCTGCTTTTTCGCCAACTGTCCGGTATTTGCCTCTTCTGTAAGCATTTTTCTACGGCTTTAAATAGTGCTTCTTTAGTGTTCTGTCCTAATTCGTTAATGAGGCTAACGGGGACCCCATCTAACCCAGAGCAGTGCGCTTTGGAACTTTTCCTTTTTCCTTCGGCCTTTTTCCAGTTGAAATTCTCAAGTTCTAGCTCTTCCTTAGTTTCGCTATCCGTCATGGTTTTATCCACTGGGGGAATCTCTTGGACGATCTTTTTAAACGAACCGGCTGTTACCTTCTGGATGTAACCCAGTGCTTCGTACCCTTCCAATTGATTTCCTCTTTCATCAACAATATGCTGTTGCAATGTGGCAGACTTTTTACCCTAGCGCTTTTATGTGGTTCCAAAATATCCTAGGCGCGCCCTTCTTTTTGTCATGAATTTCTGTCACCCAGCGTTCGCTTTCACCTTTAATTTTTGCCTCGACCAATTCCTGTACAATAGATTTTTATCTAAATATATTTCCATCTTTCCGTGACTTCCACTTGCGGCCGCTTCTCCTTTTTGCCTGCCTGTGCTCCCTTGATGCTTTAACGTCGCTTTTCGATCGCTTCCCGATTTCCCTGTCCACCATCTTTTTGGCGTTCTCTTCCTTTCCGCAAACAGTTTTCTTCTCTTTACTTATTTCTTTCGTCATTGCATGAACTAGCTCATTATACCCTCAGTCCCTTGCCTCGTATTTTGCCTACTTCTTCCTCTACTCTTGCGGCTATATTTTTTATTTGTTTGTCATTAAATAAGAGCTGCCAAACTTCGACTCTACGTTATTTTCAGTTTTATATCCCAGTTGTAACGTTATGCGTTATGATCACTACCCAAGATGTTCATCCCGTCCTCGTCTATTCTCATTTCTCTCAGTTTTTCATAGATTCCTTCTGTCATAAGACAATAATCAAGGTTCGATTGTCTGTTTCTGACCTCCCACGTGATCTGTCCATCACACTTGGGCCCTGTGTTAACTATGACAAGACTATGGTGCTCGCAAAGATCGAGCAATAACCTCCAATTGGTGCTGTATATCCGTCAAGGTCGTGGATGTGGGCATTCATATCCCCTAGGAGGATGATTTCGGCCCCATGACCACATTCTTTAATATCGTGTTTATGCAATGCTTTATCTCCAGATCTTTTCCTTACAGTTATTTCCCGTCCACTGTAAGCTACACCTAGCCACGTTTTCTTTCCACCTACCGTGCCCGAAAGCCAGAGTGCCTGAACACGATTGTTTTACTCTCTCCCATTTGCTCCGCTATGAATAGCATTCCAACACCCCCACCTTTTCTTTCTGATATGATCCTGTTGCACCCTTCCCAAACATAATTTTCAATATGTGGTGGCTCTTTCCAGGTCTCTAAGGTGTGTTTCTGCAACCGCATAAACGCCTATCTTTTCTTTGTTTAACTGTTCCTCAATCTCTAACCATCTTGCCTTTTTTCTGCCACCCTGCATGTTTATGTAACTAATTGCTACACGTGCCCTCGCTCTTTTCTTCTTTTTACCTCTTTTCTGGCATTTCTCAGTGCTACCTGCCGAAATCCCCCTGCTTGTTTCCTTTGCTCCTTGCTACCCCGGACTCCGAGGGCCCGCGTGCCCCCCAAAAAGCTACTGCACATTTTGAAAGCCGCCAACCCACCTCATGACCAAGCCTCCTATCGAAGTGAATTCTGTCTCTTTGGAACCCCCCCACCTATGCACTTCCCTGTTTATTTCCACTACTTCGAAACCCTTCTCTCGACTCGTACGCCATATCTCTTTGTTTGCATCGACAACCGCTCTTTGGAGGTTGCCGCCACGCACTGGTACTTCCGGTACCGTGCACACTACTATCTGCACCTGGGGGGAGATGGCGCGCAAACGATACCGGCGCCCCCTGGGGCCATTCTTTCTCTCTCCCCTCCTTCGAGCTGTTTCCACCATATTGCAGGGCGGCGCCATTTCTATTACGGTTTTATTGCATCCCCCCCACCACCCTTACACACACATCCTCACGCTTATCGCAGTCTCCATCGCTTTCCCAGCTACACTCACCTTCTATCTGTTTCTCTATCTTTCATATTATTTTTTTTTGTCTGTATGCGTTCCACTTTAGCTTTCGGCATTGATGAGCGTGGCTCCGTAAGTTCCTTCCCCTATCGTGACGCGACAGTGGATGGAAGAAGCACCGGCCGTTTTCTGCACGGAGGCGAAACAAACCAAAAAAAATAGAAAGAAAAAAAGAAACACACACAGAGGCAGGTGCATCACGGAAGTCATCATCGTTCCGCGCTCCGCGACCAATCGCGAGAGACCGGCCGGAAACGATTGTCCCGCTCTGGGTTCTGCTTCGTTAGACTCCGCAAACGCTTTTTTTTTCCCACTACACCTCCTTTTTCTCCGTTACAGCGTATTCCCTCCCGCGCGAAATATGAATATCGGCTGGAGGGCGAGGAACGCCGACTATCATTGTGGCCTGCCTGCCTGCCCGCCAGCTTCTACCGGTAGTTTCCTGGCTCGCTTGTTTCCTAATCGAAGCAGCTAACACCTGGTACGCAGGAATGCGTACGGCGATGCGCGGTAAAATAAAACGCAAAACCAAAGTAGCAATACACGAGGGAACCGAAGCATTCCCGTAAGGAAGATGGCGAACGAGTAAATGAGACGATTTGCGCAGGGAGGGAAAGGCAAATGGTGGCCAGGCGTTGAATGAAAACGCCGAGTGAATATGCATGCCGAAGCGGGTCTGCTCAACCGATGCCCGTTGAGCGTACGGGGGTTGGTTTTCCCCCCCTGTGTTCAGGGACAATTAAACACTCCATCCCTTCACACCCTCGCAAAATCTGAACAATTAAACGCGGAATGGTGCGCTATGCAGAGCACCATGGCGCGCCGTTAAAAAGGACACTAACTAGAAACAATGGACCAGTTTAGGCCGATGGATTATTATTTGAGGACTCTATCGTCGTTCATTTCGCTACCGCAGGCTCAGTATTAGAAGAGAAAAAAAAAGGAAGGTTAAAGTTTTAAATTTCGCGCCGAAACCGAAGAAGCGTGACGTCACAGATTTCAAAGTGTTTTCCTCGTATTGGGCTGGCTCAGTGAAATTTGACGCAACCTGATGGGTTCAGTCTCTGGACACCCTACACCGCAGCTAGATTGATATCTAGTGGAAAATAAATGTGCTGTCCACAAAAAGCGCCTCCAAAATCTATTACGTCACGACGAGTTGCTGCGGAAACGTGAGGGCGGCTTCGCCACTTGTATTTTATTTTTGTGCGTTCTCTAGCTGTTAGTGTTGTGAAAGACCAATTTGGTAATAGACGAAAAATTGTTTTGCACTGTAGTGTCTGTCCCCTTAATAGCGTCCGCCTGTAAAGCGTGCTTCACCTTTATAGGCATCGCGATGCGGCAAAGATACCCTGCGGATGTTCTAGGTGCGGGAAAGCCATCGTTCGGGTAGTGAGACACCAGAAGCCGGCGCGATGTTTCCTGAGAAGCACATATTATTGTAGCCCGCGCAGTTGTTTGAAAAACCTCACGTCACCCTTGAGAACGACACTGAATCGATCGAGTGCACCTAACGTGTTCATGTCACGCCGCTAACATGATCGGAAATTTCTAGCCTTTCTAAGCTTGAAAAAGGCCGGTCCCACAGTCGAAATGTCGTAATAAATGGTTTTCTTTGTTTTTCAACGTGATCCTTTTACGTCATAATTAACTTGTTACAAAGTATTCATATCTGAAGTGTGTGTACGTATATAATATACACTTTCAAGTACCGTACGACTATTGTAGGCCTCTTTGCGGCCACCTAGTGCATTTCGTCGCCGCAAAAACCACCAAGCGGTTGTTACCTGCAATTCTGTCTTCGCGTTTCTTCAAGAGACCGACATTTTGACCTATTCGGCATCCTTAAAAGTCCACAGAGGTGTACCGGCCGTAACAAGGCGTGACACAAGCCATTCGGCTCCCGCCTTGACACAGTTATCAACGAGAACTAGATAGATGATAGACTTGTCATACTTGAACGCGGCACCTCTCTACTCGCAGGACCCATCCACCACGCACCGGCGCAGATACCGCAGTTTCCACCCGTGTTTCCACAGCACGATGACGTCACTCATGTGAGTATTCCTCTATTCTTCAGTCTGTACGAGGGGTTGCTTACTTAAATATCTCCAAAGAAGTGTTGCGCTTCAAGAAGCTGTGTTCTTGTTGAAAGTTCGCAGAACGACGACACCAATATGTTGTCCTGAACTTTCAGTCTAACACTCGGCAATGTTACTTGCCTAACGAGTAAAAGAAAAAGTTGAGCCGGACACAACGGAGCGACAGGTGGCGCTGGATTTGTACTTGTCGGCTGCTGGCAAAGCA
>JABSTT010002572.1:0-47314 GCA_013339685.2 Hyalomma asiaticum | reverse complement strand
GTTCGTGTGTTAGAAACTCGATGGCTTGACAGTCATCGAGAAAGGATAGACGAGACCATTTGTGCAGAACAAAACAAACAAACAACACTCGCTGTATTTACAGACACGGGAAAGAAAGGAGAAAGGATAAAGGCAAGACGGAGCATAAGAAGTAGAGGAAAACTTAACACAACTATGAATGATAGGGAGAATAATTAACGGTGTGTAAGAGATAGTTCAGAAGAAGAGGCTGTCACCGTTCTGGTGGGCACATGAAAGTAGATGGCGAGGTGGAGGCAGCAGACGCGCTTGGAGCGGACTTGGATCGAGGTGTCGCTCGGAGGGAGGGTAGCGTCGGGCGAGTCGAGGTCAGCAACCTCTCGGCGTTCCTCAGCCGACGCTCAGACCACGAGCCGGGGCCGCATTTGTGCCTGGCCAACGCCAGACGATGGAAAGCCGTTGGAGTGCCTGGCCAACGCCAGACGATGAGAAGCCGGTGGAGTGCCTGGCCAACAGGCGATGGGAAGCTGGTAGAAAGCCTGGCCAACGCCAGATGCTGGAAAGCCTGGCCAACGCCAGGTGCTGTACCGCTCGGGTACACGCCCAGGTGGAAGTCTGCAGCGGCCTGGTCACAGGAACTCGGCCGCCACTCCCGCGCCCTGGTCCGCTTCTTCCTGCCACCACGCCTCAGCCACGTCTGCTCCGGTTCTTCTCCCCGGTCTCTCCCTGGGCTCCCTCTCGCCCGTTCTCTTGGCGCTTTTTATCACCCATCTTCATCGTGGGCCTTCATCATTGGTGTTCTTGTCTCCGTGTAGTTTTCCGATTGCTCAGAGCTGCACTTGTGGCCTTCTCGCATTGGTGCAGCTTTTATTCATTGCTTTATCTTTTGCGCTCGTGCCAACGTCGTCTTCATCTTGCTTTCATTTCTTTTATGGCGCGCACTTTGAAACACGGCCCGCACCTTGAAATACGTGCACTCATCACACATACATACATACATACATACATACATACATACATACATACATACATACATACATACATACATACATACATACCACTCACACTCATTGGCACTCACACTCACTGGCACTCACTCGCACTCAGACTCACTTCCACTCACTCGCACTCGCACTCACTTCCACTCACTTGCACTCGCACTCACTTCCACTCACAATCACTTGCACTCACTCGCACTCGCACTCACTTCCACTCACACTCACTGGCACTCACTTGCACTCGCACTCACTTCCACTCACACTCACTGGCACTCACTCGCACTCACACTCACCTCCACTCACACTCACTTGCACTCACTCGCACTCGCACTCACTTCCACTCATACTCACTGGCACTCACTCGCACTCGCACTCACTTGCACTCACACTCACAAGCACTCACTCGCACTCGCACTCACCTCCACTCACACTCACTTGCACTCACTCGCACTCGCACTCACTTCCACTCACACTCATTGACACTCGCACTCGCATTCACCTCCACTCACACTCACTTGCACTCACTCGCACTCGCACTCACTTCCACTCACACTCATTGGCACTCACTCGCACTCGCACTCACTTCCACTCACACTCACTGGCACTCACTCGCACTCACCTCCACTCACACTCACTTGCACTCACTCGCACTCACTTCCACTCACACTCATTGGCACTCACTCGCACTCGCACTCACGTCTATGAAATGAGTGCGAGTGAGTGTGAGTGAGTGCACTCATGAGTGAGTGTGCCGACCTATGGTGTGCGCAAACGCATTGTGCCATCTGCACCTACAAGAGCAGCTGACCACAAGTGCTGTGGTTACATCACCTGCTCCGGAGGCTAAATAAGGATCACCTCAGCCGACCTGTCATCCAATTGGAAGCGTCACGCTGTACAAGCAACTAACCATTGCATTGTCCATGCTGTTGATTTGTGCTCCACGGGTGAACGCATCCGTGTCTAGGTGTTTGTATCTATGTGTGTTATTTGCCACCGCCGACTGGGTGTTTGCATGTATTATCGTTTTTGTTACACCATGCTTAATTCTACCAACATTTTACAAGCCATTGAGGATTCCACGTGCAAAACGCACACCTAAATACAGACAGTTCATCAGAGCATACTCCTATAACATTGACGATGATCTTAAATATGCTCTAGCATAACTGCAAACTTTGACTGCTCAGGTCTAGAAAGGAGGACTGCACTGCTTTAAGGCAGGGAAACAAGGGCCTAACTGAAGTGCAAGCTCAAGCTGAAAGTCAGATGAATGAGCGAATAGGAGGGCCCGTCAATCACTTTCAAGGACACAGCTGGTGAGATGGACTTGCATATTGCTCAGGTCTCCCGTGTTCGTTTGACGTACGAGACGCCCAATGCTGCTCAAAAAGAAAATTATTTATGGAGCTTTCCATTAAATACGTAAGCTTCTTGATCCAATATTCTATGTTTGCTTGTGTTAAAGAACAGGCTGAGGAGGTTTTTGCACAACCTTCAACCGTATGACTGCGTTCATTTTATGATTACCTAGTGAAATGCTGTTCAGTCCTTCTTAGAGCTTTCTTCTCCACAAGATATGCAGTGGCTGGAAATGCTTAGCTAGCTCTTCATAAGAGCTCCATATTAATTATATAGGTGTTGGAATGCGAAATGAATCTTTTTCTTCTCCAAAACACTGTAGAATGTCAACTTAGCTGTTACAAGGTGCTTCCAAATTCCAAATAACCCGCTCTAAAGTGCTCCAAAATGAAATTTCTGCTGCTTCAAAAATTGCTCGAAATCAGATTGCTTGGTAGCATCACCAAGGTCCTCTTAATCGGAAATAGTTGGAGTGGTCAGATGCAGTGTAATGCTTTCACTGTGACAACTGTAGCAAAAGCGAAGCTGTGCTGCTATCGTTGATCGTGGAATAACTGGTAACGGTATCAAGGTAACTCTCACTGTCATTTACACGTGGCAGTGGGCTAAGGGCAAGAGCATATCTGCTTTTCATTTCTCTACATCTTGAGACAAGAGACAGACGGAGGCTCTTTCTTTCTTTGGCTCTTTGTTCCTTACTTTCTTTCTCTCTGGGTTGCCCTTTGAACCATCACTATCATGCAAGTAATGGGCTTTTATTTGTGTCTATATTGTCTTTATCATAGTCACAGTAATGTAGCATTAGGCTGACCCAGCTGAGTCTAACAAGCAATTCCCTCACTTAGTGCTTCACACAACACAGATTCCCACAATGCGTGAGATCTGCAGGATTTTTTTGTTCTAAGTTAATCGGGGTATATTTCACTGAGGTATGTGTAGTAGTGAGTGTAAGTTATAAAAGCGTGTTACATTTCAGATTAACTGTACTTATAGGCAGTATAAGCTCATATAACCCACCTTAAGACAAAAAAGTCTGTTAAATCAGGGTATAGGTAATATACATACATTGTCATTGAGTGTGGCTTCACAGTAGTGTGCATATCCCCTGCAAGCGGTGTTTCACAGTATAGCGTAGCCAATGTAAGCTCATATAACCCACTCTAAGACTCAAGAAATGTTCACTTGGGGTACAGGTAATTTGCATACTTTTACATTGAGTGTACCTTCACGGCAGTGTGCATTCCCCGCGTAAGGGCTGTTTCATGGCGTATTGACCCTATGCTGCTACGAAACCACTTTTACAGGTTACTTACATCTGGAAAAAAGTCTTTACTTTTCAATTACGTGAAAATTTCCAAAATTCTGGTAGACCATGTGATGCATTCACAGCTCAATTACACTTCGTTGCGCTACACAATGATTACAGGCATCTCACCTACATGAAAGCTGCACCTGCAGGTTTGACAAAGCATACCGCAGTTCAGTACTTTACTATTCCTCACTTCATATTTTAAATGAGTTTTGAAAAATCCTCGCATATCTTGTAGGCAGTCTCATCCCATTTGCCACAAAAGGGTAATTTTAGAAATTAATGTAGAAATTAATGTGATGTACTTGTAGCTGAGATAGCAGGTAACTTATCTTTTTGGCCTTGTAAAAGAGCATGCCTGTATTGTACACCTCATGAATCCAACAGACATTGAGGCGAAGGAAGGCATAGGGGAAACTATTTGTAGGTTTTGCCTGTACTGTAGAAATTAAGACATAAATATAAAGGAATTAAAATGGACGAAATTCATCAGCAGCCAACCCATGTTGAGGTGGCCATGTGCTACGTGATCTCGTTTGGCAGAAAATTGTTGCGCACTGGCCACCGTGGCTATAACTGTGGAACCCATGAATAAATGTACAGAAATACCCAATATAGGGGACGAGGGAATTCCCGCCATTGTAGCTCATTTGGTAGAGCATTGCACACTTTATGTACAGGTCAGAGGTTCGGTCTCTGCATGTATGTTTTTTCGTCCACCTCAGACAATTCCTTTCATCATCATCATCAGCCTGTCTTATGTCCACTGCAGGATGACGGCTTCTCCCAACACTCGCCATCCTTGCTTGTCCTGCGCGAGCTGATTCCATTCGATGCCTGTGAATTTCTTAATTTCGTCCCCCCATCTTACTCTCTGCCGCCCACGGCTCCGCTTACCCTCCCTTGGTATCCGTTCCGTCGTTCTAAATGTGCTTCGATTATCTAGCCTTCTCATCACGTGCCCTGCCCATCTCCACTTTTTCTTCTTAGTATCGTTCATGATTCAGCGATCCCCCGTCTGTTCTCTGACCCACTCGGCTGTCTTCCTATCTCTTAGAGTAACACCTATCATTTTTCGTTCCATCGCCTGCTGTGTGGTTCTTAAATTCCTCTCTAGTTTCTTTGTAATTCTCCAAGATTGCGCCCCTTAAGTCAGTACTGGCAAGATGCAGTAGTTATGTAGTTTCCACTTGAGTGATGGTGGTAGGTTTCCGTTCATGAGTTGGGAATGTCTCCCACACGCGTGCCATCCCGTGTTTATTCTACGGTGGATTCCTCTTACATGGTTGGGTGTTCCTGTCAATAGCTGTTCTAGATATAGGTATTCTGTGACTTCTGATGTCTGGTTTTCGATCCTGAAGACACGTCTTTCCACCGCGCCACTTAGCATTATCTTCGTTTTCTGCATGTCCTTCCTTAATCCTACCTTAGCGCTTTCTCGGTTTAAGTCTTCAATCATCTTTTGCAGTTCGCCGCCATCATTGCTAAAGAGTACTATGTCGTCTGCAAATCGTAAGTTACTCAGATATTCACCGTTAATCCTTAGCTCTTTCTCGTCCCAGTCTAGGCTTTTGAAGATTTCTTCAAAACATGCGGTAAATAGCACTGGAGATTTTATCTCCTTGTCTGACACCTTTAACAAATAAAGAACGAGCCCTTGACCGCTTACCTTTCTGTATTGTGATTTTCCTGCTTTTCCTAAGGAGGAACAGGGTGACTCTGGAATCTTTGAAGATGTTGGCTATTGTGTTTTCGTAGCTATCACATATTCCTTGATGGTATAATGCAGCCAGAAATGCTGGTATCTCTACCGAGTCGAAAGCTGTATAGAAGGGTTTGTTGTATTCAGCGGATTTCTGGATTACTTGATTGATCGATTGTAGGTGGTCTATGGTGGAGTGTTCTTTTCTGAACCCTGCTTGCTCTCTTGGTTGATTAAATTCGTGTGGCCCTTATTCTGTTTGAGATAACCTTTGTGAATATTTTGTAAAATGCTGAGAGTATACTGATTGGCCTATAATTTCTCAAGTCTAACATCTCCAGTTTTATGTAATAGGAGCATGTTTGCATTTGTCCAGCTGACTGACACACTTGGAGTTTTGAGGCATAGTGTGTATAGTGTTGCAAGCTTTCTAGTTAGGAGGTCTCCTCCATCTTTGATCAAGTCGGCAGTTATGCCATCTTCTCCAGCCGCTTTTCCGCGGGACATGCCCTGAATTGCTTTCCTAACTTCGTCAGCAGTGACGCATGGAATTTTGGAGTCCTGCTCGACATTTAATACTCTCATGGTGGGGAGACTAGTATTTGAGCTGTATAGTTCGGAACAGAAATCCTCGGTCACCTTGGCTATATCACTGAAATTAGCAAATGTTCTTTCCCGTGCAGAGCTTCCTTTTAGTTGTTTTGATGCTGACTCCTTTTCTGATGGCTGCTTCTATTTCTTTCACATTGTGGTTACGTAGGTCCCTGAGTTTACTTTTATTGATGAGGTTAGACAGCTCGGTGAATTCTATCTTGTCTCTTAAGTTAGTTATTCTCATTTGTTGGCATTGTTTGATGAAATTGTTAGTCGATTCAGAGAGCTTATTCACATCTTGTATCAATGCTTTGCCCCCTACTTCAATTGCTGCTTTGGTGATTCTCATTTGTTGGCATTGTTTGATGAAATTTTTAGTAGGTTCAGAGAGCTTATTCACATCTTGTATCAATGCTTTGCCCCCTACTTCAATTGCTGCCTTGGTGATAAGCTTCGTAATATCTTTGTTCATCTTCTCTATATCCCCATTTTCGTCCTGGCCTCATACTTGTTCTTAAGGGCGATTCTAAATTCTTCTGTTTTCGCCTTTACGCCATCGAGGGTGGCCTGTTTCCGCGTGATTAACATTGTCCTTGCTGGCTTTAGATTGCGGGTTATCTTCACACTTACTATTCTGTGGTCATAAATTTCTACATTATTAACTACTTCCGTGTCTTGTACTATACCTGGATCACTGCCCATTGTGATGATGATATGTGGTTTTTATTGGCGCAAGGGCCAGGTGTGGCCAAAGAGCGCCATTGCATATGATGTAATGTTGGCGATGACGAATGGGGTAATATGGTAATATGTAACATGGCTGTAAATGGGCCTAAAATCCAATCGCTGAATAGCAGCGTAAAACATATATAGTATAAAATTCTGACATTAGCAAGAGGGGTGGTCTATGGATGTTCGATAAATAATTGATGACTGATCGCGATGCTAAAAACTGGAATGGTTGTGACAGTGACTGGGCATATTTATAATGAGTACTATAAGTTCGCAAAAAAACATGGGTTGTAAAAGTAGTCTTTCAATAGCACTACTGTCTCCGAAGAACCCTTGCATGCAAGGCCCGGAGACGAGTGCGAGAAAAAAAAACATCATCGAAGCAGCGGCCTCATTGTCTAAGAGGCCGTGCTACGAGTCTCTTGGCTTTATAACACGCAGCTGGCCGACATCTTTGAAAAACTTCAGGACTTTGTTGTTTTGAAATAGTGGGTTTGGGCCTAGAAATAGTGATGGGTGCAATGGGAGATGGTGTTTGTAGGCTAAAGCAAAGTGTTTTTTCCGTTCGGCCTCCAGCTCTCAACACTCCACCAAGACGTGAAGGACAGTGAGAGTCATCCTGCATTTGCTGCACGTGGGAGGTTCCCCACCACTCAAAAGGTACGAGTGAGTTTCGTACATATGTCCTATCCTAAGCCGACAGAAGGTGACTTGGATAGACCGGTTTTTTGAATTTTGCAGCATATTTCCTATACGTGGCCTAATTACGTGGAGCTTATTGGACAATTCGGAATCCCACATTTGCTGCCAGTACGTACGCAGGCAGTTGCGCATATGCGGTTTCATATCGGAGGCCACGACGGACATAGACATATCGCGAGGATTCGGCTCAACCGACGTAGCAAGTTGGTCAGCCAGAACATTACCAGCTATCTCACGGTGACCCGGAACCCAGCAAACCACTACATCCTGCCGGGACGAATACACGTCACACAAGAGGTAGTACAGCGTCACAATTACGGAGTTCCGCTGTCTCCTGAAAGATGTCAGAGCGTTCACAACGCTGAGAGAATCTGTATAGATAACGGATTTTGGAATTTTTGTGCCCTTAATATGTTTCACTGCTGAAAGTAACGCATATGCTTCTCCGGTAAATATGCTTGTTAGCGGAAGCAGGACGTTAGCCTCTGAAAAAGACGGCCCATCCGCCGCATATGAAACACCAGTAGAAGACTTGGACGCGTCGGTATAAAACTCGGGGAAAGCATATTTGTGTTGCAGTTCTAAGAAACGCATTTTAATTTGTGAGGGCGGAGCATGTTTTGTGACATATAGAAAGGATAAATCGGTGTGAATAACCTGCCACTTCCAGGGTGGGAAGTGTGCAGGTGGTGGCATTATGCTATGTTCAAGAATTTGAACGCCCATTTCCTCGGCCACATCCCTCGCACGCAGTGAGAAGCGTACACTCAGCGTAGGACAGTTGCGGAAAAGTTGCGAGCTGGATAGATCGTTGATAACGGGATATACGGGGTGTTCATTATTTGCATTCACTCTGAAAAAATACGTTAAAGCTAAGTATGCTCTCTGCAAGTGAAGCGACCATTCGTCTGATTCCACATACAGGCTTTCCACGGGGCTTGTCCTGAAAGCCCCTGTGGCAAGCCGAATGCCTAAGTGATGGACAGGGTCCAACATTTTAAGAGCACTTGGAGAAGCAGATTGGTAAACTATGGACCCATAGTCCAGGCGTGACCGTACGAGGCTCTTGTACAAATTCAAGAGACATTTTGTATCACTGCCCCATGTGGTACGTGACAGCAGCTTCAGAATGTTCATTGCTTTTAAGCACTTGCAGTTTAGATATTTCATGTGCGGAACAAAAGTTAGTTTCTTCTAGTATTAAACAAAGAAATTTATGTTCTATTTTTACAGGTACACGGAGACCCTGGAAGTCAATGTCAGGATCAGGGTAAAGGCCCCTCTTTCTAGAGAAGAGAACACAAGTACTCTTTTGTGCGTTTAAACTGAAGCCATTTTCTTCTGCCCATCTGCACACTCTGTTCAGACAGAGCTGAATCTGCCGTTTACATATTGCGAGGTTGCATGATTTAAATCCAATTTGTATGTCATCGACATAAGTGCAATAGAACATGTTTCGCGGGATGCACAAGTGCAAAGAGTTCATTTTTATAATAAAAAGAGTACAACTAAGGACCCCTCCCTGTGGTACTCCCGTTTCTTGGACAAATGATTGAGATAAAACGTTGCCAACACGAACACGGAATGTTCGATTGGACAGGTAACTTTCTATTATGTTTAGCATATTACTGTGCACACCCATGTGTGATAGGTCTCTCAGTATACCAAATCGCCATGTGGTATCGTAGGCCTTTTCCATATCGTGGAATACAGACAGAAAGAATTGTCTGTGGACAAAAGCCTCGCGAATCTCCGCCTCTATGCGTATGAGATGGTCTGTGGTGGAGCGACCCTCTCGGAAACCACACTGGTACGGGTCCATCAGATTATGAGATTCTAGAAAATGTATTAGACGGCGGTTTATCATCTTCTCGAATACTTTGCATATGCAGCTTGTTAGCGCTATGGGTCGGTAACCTGATACAGACGATGGGTCCTTGTTCTGCTTCAGGATAGGGATCACTATGGCCTCTTTCCAAGCCGTCGGGATCTCGCCAGATGTCCATATAGAGTTGTACAGGCAGAGAAGGGTTTTTTTTTTTTTTTTGGTTTTAGTGGGCAGGTTTTTCAACATTTCATATAATATGCTGTCAGAGCCTGGAACAGATTGGTTACAACTGGTGAGTGCTGCATGCAGCTCAGCTAGAGAGAAAGGTTGGTTGTATGGCTCGTTTCCAGTGCTTTTCCGTCCTAATTTTTGTTTTTCGATTGCTGCTTTATGTCTTATAAATGTAGGAGAATAGTGCGACGAACTGGACACATGTTCGAAATGTGCACCTAAGAAGTTCGCTTGGTCCTCCAAGCCATCTCCCCGAGTGTTCACCAATGGAAGTGAATGTGTTGGTCTTCCTCTTATCCTATTAACCCTATTCCAAACCTTACCCTCGTCTTTATAAGTGTTGATACTGGATACAAAGTTCTGCCAACTCTCCCTTCTCGCCTGTCGACGTGTTTTCCTGCCCTGCGACTTAATTTTCTTAAAATTGTCAAGGTTTTCGGCAGTAGGAGAAACGCGAAGAAGTCTCCACGCTCTATTCTGCGCCTACGGGCGTTTCTACATTCCTCGTTCCACCACGGAACACAACGCCTACCGGATAGTCCACCTGTTTGAGGAATGCACTTACTGGCTGCGTCATTTATGAACTTTGTGAAGTACTCAACGGCCCTATCAATTGATAAAGATGACATGTCCACCCAGGAGATATTAAGAGTAAGGGTTTGGAACTTTCCCCAATCTGCTGCTTCAACTTTCCACCGGGAAACTTGTGGTGGGGGTTCATTTTGTTTTGGTGTTTTCAACAGTATGGGGAAGTTAGTTAGTGGTAGGTTTTTTCTGGCGCAAGGGCTACTAAGGCCAAAGAGCGCCAAACACATGGTTTGAGGTGAACCTGGGTTAGTAAGCAGGGCTCAGGGTCAAGGATAAAACATGAATGTTGGTGTATAGGGCCATAAACAACTAAGGTCGATGGTGATGTGCAATGGGACTTGAACACATGTGTTTGCCGTAGTCATGCAGACCTGCAACAGTCCTTGCCAAAGCAAGGAATGCGGGGTGCTTAACATGTGTGATGAAAAGCTCAGCGAATTCCTCAGGAGTGAGGAAAGGCTGAGGTCACTTTGAATAAGAGATTCCACGTAAAAAACCAGCACTGGATAAAAACTTTAAAACTCTACATAGTGGAAATATGGGTGCGTCACCTACGAAAAAAGCTGGATGTAGTGGTGTGCAGGTTTTATATGCCTCGGGAAAATGATGCTTCCTTTCATGTTCTAGATTCTTGCACATTATCAGGATATGAATGACGGAAAGGCATTCCCCACATTTTGGACAGTGCGGAGCTAGAGAGTTTGTTAAGAGGTGTGAGTGTGTGGCGTGTGTGTGACCGATCCGGAGCCTGCACAATGCAACCTCCTTATACCTGTCCTGTTTTCCTGTAGTATAGCTCCCTATTTTAGGTTTGATTATGCGCAGTTTGTTTTCGCTTACTGCATCCCATTCTTCTTGCCATTGCTTACGGATACTATGTTTAATGTGTGGCCTGAGGTCTTGGTATGGCACTTTTTCTATGTCAGCGGAATTACGCGAGGCAGCTGCTCTTGCAAGACTGTCGACGGCTTCGTTGCCAGGTATGTTGCAATGTCCCGGTATCCAGCATAGCGTTATTTGGAGTTTTGATTTGTGGGCTGATATGAGAGATTTGAGAAGAGAGTTGGTCACTGAGTTTTTGTGCCACTTCTTGGATGCTAGGGCCTTTACCACGCTGAGGGAGTCCGTGTATATGATGGCAGCTTGCCGTTTCATTTTTAGGATGTGCCTCACAGCCAGAAGTACGCCGTAGCATTCCGCTGTAAATATGCTTGTGTGATTATTCATGCATTTGGATTCAGAGAAATCAGGGCCGAGTACTGCACATGCAACTCCGGATGACTTCGAAGCATCAGTGTAGTACTCTACACACCTGTACTTGGCCTGCAGGTACATAAAGTGTTGGCTTACTGCAAGCGGGTGTCCGCGTTTGCCCACCTCAAGAAAAGACGTGTCACAGTGGATGGTATGCACTTCCCACGGGGCGATTGTGTCCTTGTGGGAGACAGTCAGGAGGCTGGAGACAGGTAAGTTCAGATGTTCAAGATGAGATGCAACTCTAATGGGATATGGTGGCATAATTGATGGTCGGGATAAGAATAACTGCGTCTTGGTGGAGTCTCGAAGCAGTTCGCCGGAAGGGTGCCCTTCCTGCGAAAGAACCTTGGTAGCATGTGTTACGCTTATGAACTGCCGTCGTCGATCTAATGACCATCGATCCGCCTCGACATAGAGGCTGGCTGTTGGACTGGTTCGGAAGGCACCAGTGGCAAGACGAAGGCCAAGATGGTAGACGGGGTCAAGCATTTTGAGCGCAGACTTGGACGCAGATTCATACACGACCGACCCGTAGTCAATGCGTGACAGGAACACACTGCTCAGCAGATGAAGTAGACAGTCACGGTCTGTTCCCCATGACTGATGAGAAAGAATCTTCAGTAGATTCAATGCTTTTAGGCATTTTAGCCTTAGCGCTTTGATGTGGTTTACAAAGGTAAGCTTTTGATCCACCAATATGCCTAGGAACTTGTGTTCCTTTTTAATGGTTATAGGTTGCCCTTCCAACGTAATGTTGGGGTCTGGCCTCATCCCACGCATTTTAGAAAAAACAACACCGACGGTCTTGTCACCATTCAGTTTAAAACCATTTACGTCTGCCCAGCTTGAGAGTCTGTTTACACCAAGCTGAATTTGCCGCTCACAGATAGCCAGGTTGCATGATTTGTAACAAATCTGGATGTCATCTACATAAACAGAATATGATATAGTTCTTGGCAGCACTGTTCTTAGCGAGTTCATCTTAACCATGAAGAGCGTGCAACTGAGTACTCCTCCTTGGGGGACGCCATTCTCTTGTGTAAAACGCTTCGACAGAGCATTTCCTACACGGACCACAAATGTGCGATCAGAGAGGTAGCTTTCTATGGTATTCAGCATGTTTCCCGAAATCCCGAGTGAGTGTAAGTCACGGAGTATACCATAGCGCCATGTCGTGTCATAGGCCTTCTCCATGTCAAAGACAGCAAGACAGTGTTGTTTGTGGATGAAGGCATTTCTGACGTAGGACTCTAGTGCTACAAGTTGGTCCGTGGTTGACCGACCGGACCTGAATCCGGCTTGGCGCTGGTCGAGAAGTCCGTGGAATTCCAGAAAATGCATAAGGCGACGATTTACTATTTTTTCAAAGACCTTGCACAGGCAGCTGGTAAGTGCGATAGGCCTGTAACTAGATGCGAGTGTGGAATCTTTCCCTTGTTTAAGGATTGGTACTACAACTGCCTCTTTCCAGGCTTTCGGCAGGCGCCCGGAGGACCATATCTTGTTGAACAAAAAAAGTAGTGTTTCATAGGTGTCTTCGTGTAAATGCTTCAGCATGCCATATGTAATCCTGTCAGGGCCTGCTGCTGAGCTGCCACATGTCGTCAGAGCCGCCTTCATTTCCTCCATAGTGATTGGACAGTTGTAGCCACCCGTGGATGGTTTTCTGTCGCGTATGGGCTTCCGCTCTTCAACTAGCTTGTGGCGCATGAAAGAGTCTGTATAGTGTGCTGAGATGAAGACATATTCAAAGTGCTGGCCGAGTGCATCTGCTTGGTGTTCCAGTGTGTCACCAGCAGTGCTAACGAAGGGCACGGTATGCGTGCTGTGCCCTTGTAGTGCTCTGAGTCTGTTGTATACCTTGTGTGTATCAGTATAGGAGTTGATAGAGGAGAGGAACGAGTGCCAGCTTTCCCGTTTCGATTCCCGTCGAATGCGCCGGCCATTTGCTTTGGCGCGCTTGAAGTCTACAAGGTTTTCAAAAGTGGGATACCTACGGAATTTCGACCACGCCTTGTTTTGCTGATCGCGGGCATTCTTACACTGGGCATTCCACCACGGCCTCCGTTTGTTTTGCGTCCTACATGTTGTCTGTGGAATGGATTTCTCTGCCGCCTCTATAATATGGAGTGAGTATGGGGAAGTGATCGCTCCCGTAGGGGTTTTTAATAACATCCCAATGAAGCTCTGACACTATGGACGGGGAAGCGATACTCAGGTCGATAGAGGAATATGTTCTGTTTGCAAGGTTATAGTAGGTGGGCTCCTTTTTATTTAGGAGACACACACCTGAAGAAAAAAGAAACTGTTCGATAATACGACCTCGCGCATCAATGCGCGTGTCGCCCCACAAGCTGTTGTGCGCATTCAGATCGCCAAGAACAAGAAAGGGTTGTGGCAGCTGATCTATAAATGCCTGAAACTCATGTTTCTGCAAGTTATGGTGTGGAGCAATGTAGAGGGAACAAATTGTGATAAGCTTGTTAAGGAGAACAGCTCGAACTGCCACAGCTTCGAGTTCGGTTTGCAGGTGTAAATGCTGACATGCTATGCTTTTATGAACGATTACAGCGACACCGCCTGATGATAAGGTGGCATCTTCGCGCTCCTTACGAAATGTAATATATTGACGGAGAAAATTTGTATGTTTTGGTCTCAGGTGCGTTTCCTGGACACACAGCACCTTTGCATTATGTTCGTGTAGGAGTTCCTGGATACCATCGAGGTTTCTAAGCAGACCTCTGACATTCCACTGTATTATTTGTGTATCCATGTTGTAAATCTTTTTATGCTGTGTATACAGGAAAGAAAATGCTGCTTTAGATTACAGAGCCCTTGCGGGGCCCTGTAATTAGGGTTTTTCCTTTTCTGGAGCGGTCGAGGGACTCCCGCCGCTCCTTCGGCGCTGGCTGCGCCTTCGGACTCTGTGTTGTGCCCATTGTCTCTTGCGAGGCGCCGGACACGCTCTCTTGAGAGCGACTCTTGGGCAAGGGCCCAGCGTCGGAACACTGTCCCTTGTCTTCCAGCACCTTTGGTGCCGGACATGTTTCCATTGTGTCCTGGCAGGCACTGGGAGCCCGCATTAGCGGGCTGTTGTTATGCACAGCAGACCTCGCCTGGTGAGGCGAGGTTTTGAGACCTGACGTCACTTGAGTCGCCGGTCTCTCAGGACGATTGGACGCAGCAGATTTGCCTGCTGCCTCCACAGGGGACGGGGGCGCCACAGCCAGTGGCCTGCAGACTGCAGGCCTGGCAAGTCGTGGGGGTAGGTGCGGCGCTGCCCCCTGACGCGCCGCATCAGTATAAGTCCCGTGGAACGGAGAGCACCTCCTTCGCGCTTCCTTAAACGTTATGTTTTCGCGGATCTTAAGGCTAATTATGTCCTTCTCTTTTCGCCACTGAGGGCATGATCTAGAATAGGCGGGATGTGCGCCGCTGCAGTTAATGCAGTGAGGCGCCTCTTCACATAAGTCGGAGGCATGATCTTGCCCTCCACATTTTGCGCAGGTTGGTCGTCCACGGCAGCTCTGAGAGCCATGGCCGAAACGCTGACATTGGAAACATCGTCGTGGGTTGGGGATGAATGGCCTGACAGATATTTTTGTGTATCCGGTCTCAATGCTCTCTGGGAGGTCGCTCGAGGCAAATGTTAGTACTAGATGTTTTGTCGGTATTTCCTTATTGTCCCTTCTAATAACTATTCTTTGCACATGTGTTACATTTTGGTTCTGCCACCTTTCGAGAAGCTCAGCCTCCGTCAGGTCTAGAAGATCCATGTCAGAGACAACTCCACGCACAGAGTTCATTGATCTATGAGGTGTCACAGTAATTGAGATATCACCAAATTTGACAAGACCACTCAACTTTCCGAATTGTTGTTTGCCACTTACTTCCAAAAGCAAATCACCACTGGCCATTTTGGTTACCTTATAGCCAGTACCTATGGTATTCGTTAGAGTTTTGGATACTACAAACGGCGACACTGTTCTAGCTTGCTTATCAATTTTCTCACTATGGACAACATGATATCGGGGGAAAGTCTCTTTCGATCGGTTGAAAATTGTTATTTCTTCGGTGCGTGTGCGCTTTGACGCGACACGATCAGATATGTGGGGGAAAGCAACTCTATTCATATCAGGAATGTTTTATTTCAGCAGCAATGGCGGCCGCCCACCACGGAGCCCAACAAGGGCACGCTACAAGATTCGGAATACCGAAAGCCTGCAAACGCCAGCCGTACATTCCTGCGATAATCCAATGCGCCTAGGCCAAGGTAGGCTATTTGCAAAAGGTTAACCCAAGCCGCCTATGGAAAATTAGGAAGTAACAGAAGAGACGCGATGACAGGACAGCATAGACAGGGAATAGGAAAGAGAAAGATCGGAGAGGAGGACAGGAAAAGGCGACCGGCCGATTTCCCCTGGGTGGGTCAGCCCAGGGGTGCCGTCTACGTGAAGCCGGGGCCAAAGGGGTGTGTTGCCTCTTCCGGGGGGCCTTAAAGGTCCAATCACCCGGCGTCGGCTCAACCCCCAGGATCCCCTTTTCCCCGGACACGGCTAAGCCACGCACGGCGACACGTGGGAGGGGGTCGAAACCCCCCCGTTGGCTCGGGTCCGTGCTGTCGCCACACACCAAACGCCTGCTCGCGCAGACGCCCCTGCGTGGCTGCCCATTGTGAAAGCTATTTTGTTTTTCGTTTCTCTGTTGGGGCTTTTTCATGTCCACTTCCTTTTCTTGCATTTGTTAAAGAAAGTATTCATTACACGGAGGTGATTTCTTTCTGCGAATTCCACTAGAATCTCTCCTCTGCTATCCCTATCTCCTCCGTAGTTCCCGACTGCCTGTTCTCCGCTTAGTTTCTTTCCTATTTTCGCATTGAAGTCCCCCATAACAATCGTATAATGGGGGTGTACCTTGTTCATTGCTGTTTCTACAGCCTCGTGATTGTGGCTGGTCGTTGGTGCGCACCTTTGCATTGGTTTTAGTTTGTATCACCTATTTAATTTTATCACGGCACCTGCTACCCTTTCATTGATCCTATAGAATTCTTAATGTTACCCGCCATTTCTTTGTGTATAAGGAATCCCATGCCGTACTTGTGCTTCTCTGGCAGTCCTCTTTAGCAGAAAACATGCCTTTCATTAAGCTATAGGTATCCTTCTCCTGGTTTCCTAACCTCGCTAAGGCCAATGATATCCCACTTAATACCCCTTAATTCTTCTTAATTCTTCTAGTAGTTCAGCTAGTCTGGCTTCACTTGAAAGAGTTCGCGTGTTAAGAGTCGCTATGTTTAATTTCCAATGACGGCCTGTCTGAGTCCAGAGGCTTTTGAGTCTTTTGTTCCCATACCCGTGTGGTCGCATCCGCCACTAGAAGCTCCGTTGATGCCGTCGTAGGTCCAAGGTTTGGTAGGTTCGGTCACTTGGGAGGTGTTGGTCATGGTGTTGCACTAGGAAGGCCAGTTCCTGTTCTGGTGGTCAGGTGAGTTACGCAGATGAGCCATGATGGTGGTGGGAGCCCATATGCATCATTTGCCCAAATGCTCCGTCGGGGGAGGTGGTGCAGTGTGTGGTTAAGTCAGGCGAGGGTATAATTGTTGAAGGGAAGCAGGGGAAATGAAAAGATACCTCAGGAGCGTAGAGAAAAGACAAAAGATAGAGAAAAAGAAATTGCACTCGAGGATTCGAACTCGGGACTCCTTCGTCTAACTACAAAAGCATGGCCAAGTCATCGGGGTTGCCCTGTTGCCGATGTGTTTAAGAACAGATTCCTGCTGCGCCCTCTCGGGAATGGTGACGCGATGAATTTCAACATGTCCACGATGCAGCACTTTTGCTGATTTTAAATACCAGGAAGGCATGGCTAATCGTCTCGACTGTGTCGCGTCTGTTTCTGCCATATTCTTCCCTCCATCATGCTTAGTTTTGACAGTGCGCGTCTTGTATTTATTTTTAGGGGCGAAGCTCCTTAAGGCGTGGGTCGTGCGTCCCCGATGTATGTAGTAGTAGTAGTAGTAGTAGTCGTAGTAGTAGGTAGCCACCGGCGCGTGCCTGCCGGAGGGCACGCGCTCCTCGGCAAACTCGACACTGCCCCGGCAAACGCGAGAGACAACGTTGGCGCAGGCAGCGTCTCCTAGAGAGTTTCTTGATTGAGAAATACCGACTGCTCGCGTTGGAGAAGCATTCACCGGCAAAACCCATATATATATATATATATATATATATATATATATATATATATATATATATATATATATATATATATATATATATATATACACACTGGATCTTGACTTGCAATGAAGTGCCGGTGGGAGATTTCACTTGTGCATTGTGCATAGTTGAACCGTGAGGATTCGTAGCATGCGTGTTAACTAAATTAATCCGGAACTCGGCACGATGTACGATGCACATCCCGAGCTTCGCCCACTCATCATCATTCACTCCGTGGATATGCTGTAATTTTTTCTTCTTTTTTTCTCTCTCTACCGCGGCAGCGTGGTTGTCTCAGGAAGATAGAAAGAGGGAAGGTGGGGGGATGAGGGTGTAAACCAAGAAGTAGGAAAAGGATAGGTAGCAACCTAGCTCAAACTCACGGAAGCACCGCGATAATTCTGTGTCCGTTGATCGGCGTTAGACCCTGCGTTGCAATATGTTGAAAGCGGTTGCTGAATTCTTGAGAGTGCTACGGCCTTGTAGTTAGAGAGAAGCAAAACTTCTCCTTTCATTTATGTGCAATTACTACACTACAGCTAAAAATTACATATAATTTGCCCTATGCCTTCCTTGGCCTCACTGCGAATGGGATTCATTACATTGTATCAAACAAACAAGCTCTTGATCAATTTCCCTCTCTTTATACATGTACGCAAGCACCCCCGCATACACACCTTTTCACACAAGAGGGCTGTCCCCTGTCAAGGGTTTCCTTGAGCATGCAAACATGTTACTTCTTTTACACTCTGAAACCAAGTTACAGTGACCATTGTGATGTCATTTATATTTTGTCCCTTCAAGAAATGGAACTTTGATGGGCACGCCAATCAGTGGTAACTGCTGAGAATCATGTTCATGTGGTGGCCTTTTACAATGAACGTAATCATTGCCCTGATATTCTCGCATGCCTCAGGCATTCTTTCAGCATTCAGAGACCAGTAGGCGGTTTCTGCAGTGAGAAGGTCTAAATAATAGTATCATTTTACATTTATTGCGCTTTACATTTACTGCATAGCAGCACTGGTGCTTTTTGTGATTAAATACACCATGTTTTCTAAAGCAATTATGGTTGCCCAGTTACATTTTACACCTTCTTTTTCCTGCAGAAGTGCCATAATTACAAGGAGCTTTCCCACTTGGCAGAGAAATCAACATTATTCAAGAGAGAGAACTCCAGAAAAGGATTGAAGAAAAAGACCCATCTCATCTGCAGCAGGAGAGAGCACTGCTGCAGTGACCATTAAGTATCGGACAGAAATAAAGTTCCCGCATTTTCACAATGATCCACTGGCCTGCTGGCTTTTCCGAAACTGTGAAATAAGGTATTTATTGCAGACAGTGATTCAAGCGTTAATTTAGAATTTTGATTTAGCGGAAGAATTTTCGGGGGGGGGGGTGATGATTCAGATGGAGGGGGGTGTATAAATCCCTGCATTCGTGACATTCCACTAGATCACATGCACACATTATGGGACAACTTAAAATAGTGCTGCGAGGACTAAAGGCTGTCATATGTCACATGGGCGGTAATGTGTAGCTTTCCAAGGAAATTAAATTTAAGCAGGGTGAACAAATGTTTTACTTCTAATGTGGAGCAGTTGTAGGTATAGCGCTTAGCAAATGAAATACGGTACTCGGACCATGTGGTGGCCAGTGCACTTTGTGCTACTGGGGCGCACTGGATGATCACAGAAAGACGTAGCTGAATGGCAAATGCAGTACAAGGTGTTGGTTGATTCTTTGAACCTTTACTAAACACGTCACAAAGTAGAAAATGTGGTGGCCATGACAATGGGTGCCGCAAATCTCTGCTCCCACAAAGGGCATGCCACCTACGTGAATGCAGAGATGGAACTTTTGGAAGCCATATGTAATAGCTGTGGATACAGAGCCGAGAGAAAAATATGAAAGTGCCCAAACACACAGTTGTACACAGCAGCATCTACAGAACTTCAACCTGCATAATGTGCAGGCGTGCACTCAATCTGATCAGCTTGATGACCATTTATATTTTAGAAAGGCAGGACACAAAACGGCTGTTTTCACATCTACACTACGTTTGGGGTGCACTTGTGGCTTTGGTCCAGGCTAGCTGGTGATCTTGAGGGGGCACTAGGGGTGGAAAGTCCTTGGCTGTGGGCGCTGCTGGCCTTGGTTTCAGCGATGTTTGTTTGGAGGTTGGTGTGGCCTAGTTTTACACGAGCCTGCGCCAGTAAGATGGTCCCCACGACAAAGAGTGCACGTTGGCATGCAAAGGGCCCATTGCATGCGATGCTTCTCACCACATTGCCAATAATAATCCAGTTTTTGGGAGAGGGCACACATCGTACATGCGAGCTGGTTTGTGGAAATTAGTACAGGCATGACGGCTTCCCTTGCACTTGGTGCATCACTGTACCACAGGCATGTATTTTATGGTTGGGGAGCACAGGACCAGAGGTGAACGTTATCAGGATAGAAGCTGATTTCACCATGGATTGGCATGCTGATTTTGGCTTCTGGGTAGCAACACCTTAGGTCGCTTATGAATCCCTCTGGCGCCTCATTCCGGAATGGCCTGGAAATCCTGACTGCGCCGCTGGTAGGGCCGAGATGTACGCAAGTACAGGGTGCTGCTGATGTGCGGTTCGGCCATTATATAGAGTTGTGCAGCTCCGGTGCGGGATGCAGTGCTTGCAGAATACTTGGAGCTGGGTGCTTAACGGGGACAAGCCCGCCTCACGGGCGGAACACAACGCGGGACGCATGATGCATCACGCATTTGCTGCATCTCATCGAACGCGTCTCGAACGGTCGCAGAGGTAGCGTCGGGCGATCGACGTACGTACTACGTACCGGCGTTGCTAGCATTTGGATGCACCGGAACAGAGGTCGCTGAGAGGGCGTGATTTCTGCAGAGGTGAAGCACAAGGTCGATAGTCCCGGCGGTCAGTTCACTGGCTCATTGTACTGGTGAGTGGGGAGCACAGCACGTCGGCAAGGCCCGCTGCGAAGAGGTGAGGCTTGGTGCGGCGTCGTGGCCGCCAAAAGCGGTGTCACGTACTGGACAGATCACCGGGTTCATTATTGTGAAACAGCGCCACGAAAGTAAGACGAAACACGGAAAGAAAAGACACAGACACAAGCGCCGAACTCAACTCCCAGTTGAGAGTTAGGCGCAGGTGTTTGGCCTTTCGGCGTTTCGTCTTACTTTTGTGGCGCCACTTCACAATAATGAACCCGTGCCGACTAGCCCAGTTACCAGGGCAGATCATCGGAAAGATCCAAAAGATGGTAGCGGTTACGTTGGTAGGTTTCTTGTCACATCCTACTAGATCCGTTGAGCGCTTTGGCGAGTCCTTGGAAGGATTTAGCGGGGCACAGGAACCAGGAAATGATGGAAGCGATATGATGAACGTCCATTCACTCTGGCACAACCAGCGAGAGATCCGTCGATCGTCGAAGGACACCGTCGAGCCATCCAACAACCGAACCACGCTGAAGATCACGCGGCTGGCACCATCCGAACCTCCGAACCACGACGATTCGAACTAGCTGTACCTAGGGAGCCTACATGACAGACAGTTATGCTGGCTCCCTAGCCGTGCAAGCGTGAAAAATCCCCAACAAATTCTGTCCCTAGGTTTTAGGTCACGTGAGTTGATGACGCTACTGATCAACGGCCTTCATTTAGAAGCACGCGGCGAGGCACGGATTCAGACAGATGCGGGCGGAAGCGGGCCGCATACTCGCGTCACTTCCGTCTTGTCTGTCAAAACAGTCAAAATGGCTGCGTTCGCAGCGGCTGTGGAGCTGGAGCGTACAAGAAAGTGGAGCTCGCGTTTAGCGACGACCCCAGGACAAGCAGAAGCTCTCCCAGCTCAGAAGACAGTGATTACGACGTGCTGTACGTATCGCCGTGCGCCGTACGTGTGACGTCGCGCCGCTGGCCACCGTTTGGTTACCCCCGCCGCTCGAATAGGTCTGGTGTAGGCTGTATTTGCCGGTGTGGCGTGTAATATATTGACTGCGATTCGTTTGGGAAATGAAATAGCTGGCAAATGAGTGTAAGTGTGTTTGAAGGGGAAAGTAGCACCGGTTTTCAAAATACTCGACATCTGAAGCCGCTGTACGAAAGGTAAACAGCGGCACTGGCCATTTCACCGATGCGGCTCGCTTCGTTTTCATCGTTGTGCTCCACACCGATGTCTGAAGAAAACCGATTGGATGTGCTAACGCATGGCATGTGAGTACAAACGTTTATCGGGTTGGCAAAAGTAATCGCTTAATTGCCAGTTCGCGGTTCATCGCGAACGACGAAGGGATGGCAGCGGCGTCGTTCTAGCTAAGGCTACCCTCGGAATCGGCATTGACGTAGGACTGTTTGGATGTGCTTGTCGCTCGCGAAGGCACAGCTTTATCGAGAGTGTTCTTCAATGGTGGCGGGAATGTGCAAAACTCTTTATTTTCTACTTGTCGATGAAACGCGAACTCTTACGAGCGCGTATGCCAAGGTGGAAAATGCGGCCGAGCCTGCGTCCCCTACGGGCTCATCGTTCCCCTCCGCACCCATCGTATGCTTCATGCCGGAGCTTACGGCACCGAACGCAGAATCGTACCGTGTATTTAGCGCTTACTTCCCTCTCTGAGTAATAAAGCTTGAGCATAGAATGCGTGAATTGAATGTAAACAACTCGGAAACTGCTGCAGTCAAAATGTGCCCCGGGAAGGCGTCCTTGGTTGCCACGGAAACGCACGCAGCGGAAGTTGGGTTTGTATGACGTGCTCATCGACTTCCTGTATGCTCGCTCGCGGAGCATTCGCGCACTCGTGAAATCCGAGCGCTCCCTCCGGGATTTCGGTGACTGCTCCGGATCCGACAATTGGTGAATTCCATTGACTTCCGGTAGCAGTCTTTCAGCTCCACGCGGAGCAAGTCTGTTCCATTGGCAGATTCGGAGTGCTCCCTCTATGTTTCATTGGCAGATCTGGAGCAGCTTCGCCGCCAGATCCACTCCACGGAGCAGCTCTCTCTACTCCGCGAAAAACGGTGGATTCTACCGGAAGTCGCAAGCGCGCGGCGCGTGCGCAGAGCGTGGCGTACCACACGACCCCCGCTACGCGCTGCCCGAGCGCGCTTGTTTGCTGTCGCAGCTCGGAAGCAATCACGTGTAGCGCAGCGTCAGCTCGCGCTTTTAATGCTTGCGGAGAGCGATTATTCCAGCTCTAGTTCTGAATCGACCAGTGAGGACTCAAGCGATGAAGCTAGCGTATTCAAGGTTTTCGATGTCATGTTCCGGCCACGCGGAGAAGAAAGCGAAAGTTGCCCGTTTATCGGTACGTGCCTGGTTCACCATCGACAAGAGGAGGACACTTGCACGCGGTGTGACTTCCATCAGGACACAGGGGGCAAAAATTCAAAACGCAACTTTTTTCACATACACCTCACGCGCGATTTCGAGCCGGACAGGTTGGGAAAACGGCGCTAAACGCGAGTAATGCTGGGCGCTTCCGGAAGCGGATGTGCGCAAGTGCCTCCTGCCATTTGCTCCGGAGGGAGCGTCTGTGTTCCATTGGCAGATTTCCTTTGGTTGCCCTCCGCCGGAGTGGAGTGCTCCGGCGCAGAGTTCGCCGGCCACTCCGAATCTGCCATTGGAATTCACCAAATGAAAAACGCCATAATCAAGTGCCGTGACCAGGCAGAGTGAAGAGGGTGGCACGAGGGGGGAAAAGCAAAAATTACAGCATATCCACGGAGTGAATGATGATGAGTGGGCGAAGCTCGGGATGTGCATCCTGGATCGTGCCGAGTTCCGGGCGCATGCTACCAATCCTCACGGTTCAACTATGCACAATGCACAAGTGAAATCTCCCACCGGCACTTCATTGCAAGTCAAGATACAGTGCCTATATATATATATATATATATATATATATTGTGAGCACTTTTAACGTACTTCATCGTTCTCATCTGTACATAACCATCATCATCCCTGTTCTTCTTCTTCTTCGTGCTTTGATGCTGGCAGTGCCTGCAGAATAAACGTGTCTGCTGGCGTTGTCTGGTCCGGTCTTCCTCGGTCTTCCAAAGTGGTGGAGGTGCTGGGTGCTACGCAATCTCACGCACTCATGGCCCTCTTGGATAGGCACAAATCCTGCTTCGACAGCTATGCCAGTACTTTGGGCCAGACTCCTGCGGCTGCATATCGCATTGAAACTGATGGTTCCCGCATAATATGCCGTCGGCCATACCGAGTTTCACAGTCGGAGCGGAAGGTTATTGAAGAACAAGTTGATGACATGCTAGCACGAAATATTATCCGGCCTTCATCTAGTCCCTGGGCGTCACCCGTTGTCCTTGTCAAGAAAAAAGATGGCTCCGTTCGCTTTTGCGTAGATTACCGAGCGCTGAATAAGATCACACGCAAGGACGTATATCCCATGCCTCGCATTGATGACGCCTTGGACACACTACAGGGAGCCGAGTATTTTTCGAGCCTTGATTTACGATCAGGATATTGGCAAATTCCCATGAATGAGGCTGACAAGGTAAAAACCGCTTTTGCCACGCCGGACGGACTTTACGAATTTAATGTAATGCCATTTGGTCTCTGCAATGCTCCAGCCACCTTTGAACGCATGATTGACACTGTTCTTCGCGGCCTAAAATGGAAGACCTGCCTCTGCTATCTAGACGACATCGTCGTCTTTTCGTCTAGCTTCAGCCAACACCTCGAACGATTAGACGAAGTCCTGCAGTGCCTTTCCAACGCCGGCCTCCAGCTTAATACAAAGAAATGCACATTCGCCAGCAAGAGCATCAAAGTGTTAGGCCACGTTGTTTCCAAAGCTGGCATTCAACCAGACCCTGAAAAGATAACTGCGGTACTTCAGTTCCCGCGACCATCGAATCAAAAGACATTACGCAGCTTCCTCGGCCTGGCGTCTTACTTTCGACGTTTTATACGCAATTTTGCCGTAATAGCGGCCCCCTTACATAAGCTCCTGGTCACTGGCGCCTCTTTTGAATGGTCCGAAGCCAGCGAGTCGGCATTTACGTCTCTTAAGCGACATCTCACTTCACGCCCCGTGCTTCGCCACTTCGACGAGAGAGCGCCCACCGTTCTTCACACTGACGCAAGCGCACAAGGCATAGGGGCAGTACTTCTGCAACGTGATGCCTCTTCTAAGGAGCAGGTTGTGGCATACGCCAGCCGCACCCTGTCGCCGGCTGAGCGTAACTACACCATCACGGAGCAGGACTGCTTGGCTATTGTGTGGTCGGTCCAGAAATTTCGCCCTTACCTCTACGGTCGCCACTTCACCATCGTCACCGACCACCATGCTCTGTGTTGGCTGTCATCGATTAAGAACATGTCCGGACGCTTGGGCCGGTGGGTACTGCGCTTGCAAGAATATGACTTCGCCATCACTTACAAGTCGGGAAAATGCCATCATGATGCAGACGCCTTGTCTCGCTGCCCACTTTCACCTTCTCGTGATAATACAGACAACCAGTGCACCGCGTCTCGGTCCAACGCCCAGCCTGCTTCACACGAGCTCTCGTTAACGTCACTCGATACCACTCCGTGTCCTTCCCGCTCCGATTTCAGTTCACTTCAGAAAGCCAACCGCTACTGTCGAACACTTATGGATCATCTTCGAGGCATATCACAACCACCAAACAGCCGTTTGCGTCGTCAGTTGCAACGTTTTCGTCTTCAAGATGGTGTACTCTACCGTCATATTTACCATCCCACGGGCAACAGGTGGGTCCCCGTACTACCTCGCCGTCTTCGCCTTCGAGTGTTACAGGCCTTTCACGACGACATTGCTGCCGGTCACTTAGGCTTTCTCAAGACCTATGATCGCATCAAGACCCGTTACTTCTGGCCTGGCTTGTCCACGACGGTTGCCAAATACGTCGCCTCCTGCGACTCGTGTCAGCACCGCAAACGCTCCACGTCCCCTCCTGCCGGTTTCCTCCAACCTCTTCCCTGCCCATCTACACCTTTCGAATTCGTTGGGATTGATTTATATGGCCCACTGCCCTTGACACCTTCCGGTCACCGTTGGATCGTCACTGCGGTTGACCATTTAACAAGGTACGCCGAGACTGCACCTCTTCGATCTGGATCCGCTTCTGAAGTTGCTGACTTCTTTCTACAGTCAATCGTCTTGCGCCACGGAGCACCCCGCTTCCTTTTGAGTGACCGTGGCAAAACCTTCATTTCCCACATACTCGACGAAGTTTTGCGGGCGACTGATACCAAGCATAAAACTACTTCTACATACCACCCTCAAACCAACGGCCTCACTGAACGCTTCCACCGAACCTTATCTGACATGATTTCGATGTACATACGCCCTGACCACAGCAACTGGGATAATATTTTACCCTTCGTGACCTTCGCCTACAATACCGCGATGCAACGAACTACCGGCTACAGCCCTTTCTTCCTTGTCTATGGACGCACTGCCTCCTCCGTTTTTGATGCAGAATTCTTCTCCTCTCCTGCCCCGTCGAATGCATCACTGCCAGAAGAGTTTGCCGCTCGGGTCGCCCATTGCCGCGAAATTGCTCGTCGCAACACGGAAGCCACCCAGGAAGAACGGAAACGTCGCTGCGACAGTAAACGCCGCGACCTCGCCTTCAATTCTGGAGATCAAGTACTCCTATGGACTCCGGTTCGAATTGCTGGACAATGCGAGAAATTTCTTCACCGGTATATTGGCCCATACGTCGTTCTTCAGCAAACTTCCCCAGTTAATTATCTCGTCACGCCACTACACCCAGTCACCGACCACCGTCGTCGCAGTACAGAGATCGTTCACGTCTCCCGCATGAAACATTTCATTCCTCGGTCAGCCGATCTGTAAAATGCGGCCACGCTGGCCGCTTCGAAGAGGGGGGGAAATTAGTGTGAGCACTTTTAACGTACTCATCGTTCTCATCTGTACATAACCATCATCATCCCTGTTCTTCTTCTTCTTCGTGCTTTGATGCTGGCAGTGCCTGCAGAATAAACGTGTCTGCTGGCGTTGTCTGGTCCGGTCTTCCTCGGTCTTCCAATATATATATATATATATATATATATATATATATATATATATATATATATATATATATATATATATATATATATATATATGGGTTGCCGGTGAACGCTTCTCCAACGCGAGCAGTCGGTATTTCTCAATCAAGAAACCCGCTAGGAGACACTGCCTGCGCCAACGTTGTCTCTCGCGTTTGCCGGGGCAGTGTCGAGTTTGCCGGGGAGCGCGTGGCTCCCGGCCCTCGCGGCGAGGGCGAGCGCCGGGAGCCACGCGCTCGCCCTCGGCGCGTGCGTGCCTCCCGGCAGGGCACGCGCCGGTGACTACCTACTACTACTACATACATCGGGGACGCACGACCCATGCCTTAAGGAGCTTCGCCCCTAAAAAAAAAGGGGGGGGGGAGGGTTGGCAGTTCCAGACGTCCCGTGATGCCGTCCCAATCTTCTCTGCATGTAAATATGCGTGGCTCCCAAAATAGCACAGGCGAGACAGTGACGTCAATCTTAGCACTTCTGTAGAAAAGAATGCATGGGAAAACTAATAAGAGGGGCGAGTGTCGAATATGTTCATAGAACAGTCCCATCAGCTGGTAGCTAAGAAAAGCTTTCGAAACTTCTTGTGGCGACGAACAGGGCCGAGAGACTCGCTAGAGGAGGCCGTATGGAAAGTGAACTTTCCAGAATATACTTCGGCTATCCACCCCCCATCGAAAACCGCCTTTTTCTTCTGCTGGTTCGA
Source organism: Hyalomma asiaticum (assembly GCA_013339685.2). Classification (NCBI taxonomy): domain Eukaryota; kingdom Metazoa; phylum Arthropoda; class Arachnida; order Ixodida; family Ixodidae; genus Hyalomma; species Hyalomma asiaticum. The sequence goes on along the minus strand of JABSTT010002572.1, from coordinate 20,043 downwards.
AGGTTGACACACTTAACGAGCCGCGACATTCGCGTAGACCTTTTGTGTCCCCGTGCTCGCGGCTAGATTCCTCCCTCCACGCTGTTGTGCATCGAATCCCCTTGCCAGCACTTGCGTTCCAACTAAGGACTGCGTCCACTGAGTGCATTCCAGGAAGGGGTGCGTGCAAAGCAACCTTGCTGGTCGACGCGGACAAAGAAAGCTGCATATCCTACTGGCGCCACTGTGGGCTCGGGCGGGTGCACCGCGAGCTGTTCAGGCAGCCATGGCTGTACCGCGATCTCTGCGCTTTGTCACGGCCATGCAAAAGGTAAAAAATCTTGCATGGTCTTTTTCTTTCGGTTCTTTTCTTTTTTCTCGGCCAGTCGTCCGTTCTGGCTCACTAACACTGCAGGATATGCTACTTAAGCATTTTTCAGAACCGTGTACGCGACCTCTGACAAACCCTTTTAGTTATTTTATATTTATTTCCTTTCCTGTCAGTCCCCCCCCCCCCCCCCCCCCATCTTTTCTGCGTGGAGCCTTCTCGGTCTGGGGGCCACTCTTCCTCGTTGAAAAATCCGTTGAGCAGTGTTCGTGGGCGCAGGTGTTTGTGCGTTCGTGACAATGCGCATGAGCGCAAGTGCTCGGAGCTGCCGGAGATGTCACATGCAAAAGTAAAAAACAGCAAAACAGAAAAAAGAAGCGAGGGAAAACTAACTGACCGAAAGTCACCTGACTGGCCGCAAAAGGGAGCGCGATGTCCGTCATGCGAGCGAAGTCGGCGGCTGTGCGAAGTGTGTGGTTATGCTTTATTCAGACCGTTTAATTACCCTAGTAAATAGTTTTCATCTTTGCTCCCTTGAACTGTGCGTTTATTTTTCTTTCGTTTACTGGCATCCTGATAGCTAACAATCGCTGTACCTACACATGTTGTAAGAATTTACCGTCCTTCCGTCTATTCTATTTTTTTTCTCGTGGTACGTTGCCCTTCTTTCTTCTGTATGTCCGAGAAGACATACACAACAGTAGCGCCGCTGCAAAGAAAAAGAAGGAAAGTGCACTGCCACCAAGCCAGCTGACGTATTTTGCGTCGAGAAGTTGGTTTGGGACTTTCTTCTACCCTCTTCTATCCAAGTGCAAGCTTCGACTGCGCTCCCGATCCTCGGCCTACGCGTGTGTTCCGGGAATATGGCTTGTTGCAGACGGTAACTGTTAAGTACGTTTTTGTATTAACTTGTGAAGTTTTTATTTTTTATTTTCAAGGCAGACATGGCGGTTGCAGTGTCATCCTGATAAAACAATTTCTCTTGCCTCAACATGTTCTGTAAGGAAGTTTCGCGCATTCTAGGAACTGTGACATGCATATGCGACTCTGACTTATTACAACTTGCTGATTTCTTTTTCTTTTCTCGTGTATTACACATTTACTTTCGCCGTTTGAACGCTTTGGGATGTAGTTTACTTTGTTATGAGTCTCCCTTCACACTTTATGTAAGGTTTCAGGAATGTTTCTCGCACAGTCATGAAGTGCGAAGTAAGAAGAAAATGTCCATTTTCGCTTTTGGCTGGTTATGTAGCAATCAACGACGGCTTATGTCGTGGTATAAGCTAATCTGAAACTGCTACTTGCCAGCAGTGCAAAGCTGCTTTTCTCGTGTAGCGGCCGATAACGACCCTAGTTGTCCTTTATTTGCACATTTAGTCATAATCTAACAAAAGCAGAGGTGTACTGTGATGCCTTTATTCCTGCCGAACTTTAGATTGCAGTGTGTTATTTTGTTACGTGCTTTAAATCTCCTTGTTGTATTTGGTGTGGCATGAGTATGCAAGATATAGTTCTCTCTTACGAGCTTGGCACCATAGATTTTTCTCTTTTTGGTTGCCCCGGCCCATACAGGATGTCCCACGTAAGTGTAACCAGGTTTTCAAAAATGATGGAGCGTATTAGTGATTTGCAAAAACTCATACATGTTGAGGATCAAGTGCTCTAGTGTTACGATCTTTTTTCGTTTTCCCAGATCAATAAATTCGCCTAAACTAATGAGATAACTTGTTTAATTATTCGCTTCAGCAAGAAATTGTCGCTGAGAAATTTGTAGATCAAATTGAAATGTGAAATGGTCTGCTTGTGTGTGCCGCAAAAGAAACCCCGCGATATACAAAAATAACCGTGTGATAGCGCCACTACATTGGCGCTTCCAGGCAGGCGATCAGGGAACAACGTCCGCTTGTCTCTGCAGCGCTGTCCGAGACATGCTTGGCGTTTGCGGTGGCCACAAGATGCGTGTTTTTGCGTGCGCGGGCTTCATTCGACGAATCGAAGAGAATAATGCCTTTATGCAGCCTACATTCCCATGTTCCCACACTTAATAAAACACATCTTTATGCAACGTCGCTAGGGAGCGTAATAATGCACTTTCGTCGACACTCGCACTGTGCGTCTGATTGCTACGGCGCTGCAGGTACGAGCGCATGTATGGTTTTTTTTTTTGCCCCGAATTAGTGGCGCTGTCACGTGGTTACTTTTACATTTCGTGGGCTTTCTTTAACGGTACATATCAAAATACCCATCAATGCTGCTTAAGGGATTTTTTTTATTTGATCTACAACTTTCGTGGAATTGGCATTGTGAAGGAATTTGGCGCACATAAATATGAATTTGTTGTATCGACAATTTCGCTGAATATCGCTGAATATCGCTGAATATCGCTGAAGCGAACAAATAAAGAGTTCGGTAATTAGTTTATTCTAATTAATTGATCATGAAGAATGAAAAAAAAACTCGCAGCACTCTGAGACTTGATCCTTAACACGGCCGAGTTCGTTGCAACTCGCTAGCACGCTCCGTCCTTTTAAACACTAACTAACATTAAGTTTAAAAAATTACATTACGTTTAAGTGGGACGCCCTGTATATCGGTTTTTATTTCGCTATTGCTAAAACTCTACTGAAATGTTTCAATGTGTGCGCAGAAATATATCGCACAGCCCAGCCGGTGTTGTGTTTTAAAAAAGGAGTTTCATGACAACAGCTCCAGTAGGATGAACAGCCCTATAACTGTTAAATGAAGCAGGTAGCTTTGTTAGCTTCGTGATTTGTCGACCGGAAGCAGAAAGAGGTTGTCCAAAACACGGTAACACGCAGGGTGCGTCAGTTAACAATTACGCCAGGGTTTATAAAAATTCACGAGTGAACTTCAAGGACGCAACCATATTGGTATTGTTGACTGTTATCTTGTCCATCTCAGGCTATTGTTTCAATGAACTGAGGTAATTAACGTTATAGTTATCTAAGTTTCAAGCAGTTGCGTTAAACACAAATTGCTCAATTGCGAATTTTGCGGCATGTAAATTATTGTCCTGATAATGTAAAATCATGGTAATAGGTTCAGTGGCTTTACGTTTTTGGGCTCCTAAAGAGGCCTGGGAGATTCGAAAAAGTACCACGTGATGAAGCGTTTCCAAGACTTGTCATCAGCACTCTCAAACGTGCTACAACAGGATGATCGGTGATGCGCGAAGACATACAGCATTGGACACGCCACAAGAGTATTGATAAGACGTGGCCACACTTTACGCCCTCTCGGCTTCTTGATGCGTACGGTCTATGTGAATCGTCGATTGCTTGTTGGTATATGTTCGAAGGCGCTGATGTCACTGAACGCAAGTGCCCAGTTGCGTCGTATATTCCAAACTTGCGCAGTTCCTTAAAGGGGTCCGACAGCACTTTAAACAGCAAAGCTTTTTTAACAAATCCTTCCTTGTCCGGAGAACCAAAAAAAAAATTATAGCATGAAGCGGTCTGCACTGAATGCATGAAAGAAGACGAAGTGGAGTGCAGGGGAAGGAAGGAAGAAGTAGGAATAAAGGGGCGGACGACACCCCTCTATTGAGACCATGTGTTTTATGTCTCAGTTCCTTGTAGGAACGCTACATTTTGGCGCAGCCGACAGCTTTTGAAGAGCAACCATGTGGGTTACCTTCTTCACAGACGAAGCGTCATCGGAGTGCCTTGCCTTCACCCGGTACCAAGTGCACGGTGAGCCAGCGATGGACATTCCTCGCGAAGTTAGCTCTACCGACCTTATCGACTTTGTGCTGCAAGAAGCTTCGATGAGCCGTCAAGCTCTAGTGAAAACAGGATTTGTCAACGTGAATCTGCGGCTCCAGAAACTAAGCGAACTCGTTCTGGAACCTATTCGCCGCGGTTCCCTCAACCAGGAAACGCCGTCCGAGAAGGTGAGCTTGGTTCTAGCAAACATTCAGCAACAACAGCGATGCATGCTGCAACAAACTGAGCTAATGCGAGGGTTGGCCAAGTCGATTAGTCAAGAAAGGACAGCACGAAATATTATACAGCCGGATCTTTTTGAAGGCGACTCGTAGAGTGCGGACTATTGGATGAGGTTTTTTGAGTACGCATGTTGACCAGAACATGTGGGACAATGACGACACAAAGATTTTGCACATGCGCCGTTATCTAGGTCCCATCGCCAGAAAATGTTACGATGTTCAACTTATGGATAAAACCCCAACGTGTTGGGAACTGTGGAAAAAAAGCTTTCTGGGGACTTTCCAAGGCAACGCTGTAGAAATATGGGACAAGACGCTACGCTTTACATATAGAAGCGCCGCCTTCTGTATTATGCAGAACCAAAGCTCCCGTCATCTGCAGTGGTAGCTTTGGTAACGCAAGGCCTCTGCATAGATGTTCGCAGTCAAATACAACTTAATAATCCAAGAACATTTGATGACCTTCTGCGGTGTGTGCACGCCATAGTACCAGCATGTATTTCGCGAGCACCGCAACCTCTTATAGAAGCACATGGTCGCCACAAGCATATAGAGCATCCAGAGTCAATTCCATCATCTAAATGTAAGGACGAGTCTCTAGGAACTGTACGACAGTGGAATTATGAGGCGGGACCTACTGCCGCGTCCATCGACGGAGCGAATCCGCAAAACCTCACTACCTTCAACGATAAGCCCCAGACCGAGACAGTTTATCTGATATCATCAACCTTACTTTATGCCCCTATAAGGTAGACGGCATTGAAGTGAAAGCTCTTGTAGACAGTGGGGCTACTGTCTCCATCATCAATAAGACTATAGTGGATGTCAGTCGTCTGCATGCTGGTAGAGAATTGCGCAAAGCCTACGATGGGTCTGTCAGCACGCATAGCGACTGGATAACCCTAAGCATCGAATTTCAAGGACACTCAATTACCAGTGACGTATTGGTGCTTCCTGGTGTCACATATGATTTTCTTCTTTCACGCCCAGACATGAAGAGGCTCAAAATAAACATCTGCTGGGATGACAAACTAACGGTTGGCGACAACATGGAACCGCAGTACCTTCCTAATACACCCAGCGCACCAAGGATGATTTCCGACCAGGAGGACATTAAAATCAAGTACCCGGAACTTACGTGTATGGGCAGCTACCCTCCGGCTATGAAGTCTCACGTGGTTCCTTTCGAGCTCGCTGACAAAACTGTGCTTCGCTAATCTCCTTACAACATGTCCAGGGATAAAAAGGTGTGGTTGAAAAAGGAGCTGCAAGAAATGTTGGATGCAGACATTATCCGCCCTTCTGTATCTCCATTTGCTTCTCCCATAACTATTGCTCCAAAAGAGGACGGAACATTTCGACTTTGTACAGATTATCGAGCTCTTAATAATCAAACAGAATTGATACCCTACCCAATGCCGAGGATCGACGATATTATTGACGAAACTGGTGGCTGTCGTTGTTTTTCAAGGATAGACCTCTGCAAAGGATTTTGGCAGATTCCACTGAGTGAAGAAACGAAAAAGTACACCGCCTTTATAACACCTTTTGACTTGTTTGAGTACAATCGCTTACCATTTGGCTGGAAAAATTCTCCGGCGTGGTTTCAGAAAATTATGACTGACATTCTGAAACCCTACTTGGGCATATTCTGCAGCGTGTACATCGATGACATCATTGTATACTCGAAGACAAAAGAAGAACACCGTTGTCACCTATCTAAAGTGCTTCACGCCCTGAGCCTTTCTGAACTCAAGGTAAATTTCAAGAAAAGCGCTTTCTTTCAAGACAAGGTTGTGCTTCTAGGAAGGGTGTTCGACGGACACACTAAGAGCACAAAACAAGAATCGGTAGAACGAATTTCTAAGCTAACAAAGCCTTATGATGTGCACTCTCTGCGTGTTTTTCTTGGACTAGCAGGACACTTCCGGGCGTTTATCAAGGACTATGCGCTGAAAACCAGGTGCCTTGTGCGTTTAACTCAAAAAGACACACCTTTTGAATGGAACCAGGAGTGCGAATCTGCCTATTGTGAGCTCGTCAAGCTAATATCGTCGGATCCCATCCTGCGAATACCAGATTTTTCTTTGCCATTCGTACTGAATACGGACGCATCACACTACGCAACTGGGGCTGTTCTGTACCAAAAACCTTCCAAGCAAGCTGATCAGACGAAAACTTACGTTGTGGGATACTACAGCTATACGCTGAAACAAGCTGAAATAAATTATTCGACTACAGAAAAGGAAGCGCTGGCCGTCTTAAAAGCCGTTCAGTATTTTCGAACATACCTTGAAGGCGCTAAATTCACGCTTTTCACGGACCACCAAGCCTTGACTCACCTTTTAAATATGGCACAACCAAGAGGACGCATTGCAAGATAGGTGAACTATCTCCAACAATTCGATTTCCTAGTTTCACACCGTCCTGGCCCACTTCTCACAGATACCGACGCCCTCTCCAGGTTGCTTGTTCAGGAGTCAGCTGATAACTCAGAAAGAATCAATCATGTCAAGCTATGGGAAGGTACACAAGATCTCAAGTTTATTGATGGAAAGTACCATGTCCCACCCACTCTTGTTCAAAAGATTCTTCACTTGTACCATGACACTCCTGGATCAGGCGGACATGATGGCTTCTGGCGCACGTATAAGAAATTGCTCATGAGGTTCACATGGCCTGGCATGAAAAACGACATCAGCAACTATATCCGGACGTGTCATCTTTGCCAGGTGAACAAAGTAAAGTTCAAGCAGTCGACTGACGTTATGGCAAACCCTGAGTACTCACGAGTACCTTTCGAAGTTATTCATTTGGACTTTGCACAGGTCAAAAAGAAGGGGGAGGGAGTCAGACGTACGCAAGCTTTTCTACTCTCGATTGACGAATGCACAAGGACGGTTACCGCTAAAGCAGGAAAGGAGGATGCAAACAGCGTTATTAATCTACTTAAAGATGAATGTTTCAAGCACACCAAGACGATAGTTTGTGACAACGGTCCTGCGTTCCGGAGTTCCAAGCTAGCGAAATGGGCTAAGGAACGAGACATAGCTATTAAATATTCTTCTCCTTATCACCCTGCAGGAAACGGATTAGCAGAACGGGCTATACGGGACATTAAGCAGTTCCTAAAGATGTATCCGGATTTTGCAGGCGGCTGGAAGTGCTGCCTTGAAGCCGCTGTAAAGCACCATAACCGGCCCCACACCATTGCTTTAGGCTGCAGTCTTCACTTCTTTACGTCCAGGACAGCGCCCATACTTCCTGCAGACCGTGAACTAGGACTGCTAGGAAATCTTAAACTTACAGAAAGGAAGAAAACGGTAGAAGAACAACAAGTCTACCGACGCCGGATGAAAAGAAATTTTGATAAGCGGCACAACAGCAAGATACCACGCATTCAACCTGGGGAATACGTCCTTGTCAAGAAAGGCGTTGCACCTTCAAATACTCAAAACTATGGACCCTTCCAAGTTGTAAGGACAGCATCGCAGCACGGAATATTGAAGAACGTTTGGTATACTGGAGCCCGGGGTCAAATCGAAAGTGCCTCCATCGGAAACGTATTCAAATATTACACCAGGAGGTGTAATCACAGAAGTCGGGAAGAGTGAAGCGGTCTGCACTGAATGCATGAAAGAAGACGAAGTGGAGTGCAGGGGAAGGGAGGATGAAGTAGGATTGATTGATTTGATTTGTGGGGTTTAACGTCCCAAAACCAGCTCTGATTATGAGAGACGCCGTAGTGGAGGTCTCCGGAAATTTCGACCACCTGGGGTTCTTTAACGTGCACTGACATCGCACAGCACACGGGCCTCAACATTTCGCCTCCATCTAAATGCAGCCGCCGCGGCCGGGATTCGATCCCGCGACCTTCGGATCTGCAGCCGAGTGCCATAACCACTGACCACCGTGGCGGGGCGTAGAAGTAGGAATAAAGGGGCGGACGACACCCGTCTATTGAGACCATGTGTTTTATGTCTCAGTTCCTTGTAGGAACGCTACACAGCATATCCACGGAGTGAATGATGATGAGTGGGCGAAGCTTGGGGGGTTCATCGTAGATCGTGACGAGTTCCGGATTAATTTAGTTAACGCGCACGCTACGAATCCTCATGGTTCAACTATGCACAAGTGAAATCTCCCACCGGCACTTTATTGCAAGTCAAGATCCTGTGCATATATATATATATATATATATATATATATATATATATATATATATATATATATATATATATATATATATATATCCATCGTCCCCCTTACCCCTTAGCCCTCTTGATGACCTTGGGGCAACCAGCGTCGCGGGAAGCGGAAAGGAGGCGACGACGTGCATCCGGCCAGAGCGGGGGACCACACGTGCAGTCAAGGAGGTGCAGTTCGGAGAGGCATTGATTGGTCGACAACCATCGGATGACTGCGGGCCTCCTTCCCCTCCTCCTGCCTATCTCCAACCTATGGCAGGGGAGGCAAGTTTCCGTCGGAGGCCACGGAGCCCATCGAGAGGGACGACGACTGGGATCCCGAGAGAGAAGATCCTCCAGTCTTGTACCTTTTCTGTACATACCCTGTATATTTTTGTAATATAACATGTAAAAACCAGTTGGTCTTTTTCTTCGCTCGAGGGCCCTGAACGTCGACCCCACTCCTGACTCCACCACCTTCGTGGTGGCCTGAGGCATCCCACAGCAATCGGCCCCCAGTCGCAACACCATTGCCTCATAAATTCGCTGTACCAGCTCGCAAAGAACGACAACGCGCTCTCACCCGCGAGAGACAACGTTGGGCGCAGGCAGCGTCTCGTAGCGAGTTTCTTGATTGAGAAATACCGACTGCTCGCGTTGGAGAAGCGCTCACCGGCAACCCATATATATATATATATATATATATATAATACCATATATATATGGGTTGCCGGTGAGCGCTTCTCCAACGCGAGCAGTCGGTATTATATATATGTATATGTTTCATTCACTTTTCAGTAGACTTAAAAACAGGTTGCTAATACTATATGTGTTTCCATTTCTGTCATTAGGAAAGTATGTACAATTACGTTACTATGCTAGCATGCTCAAAAGAACTTAAGACATCCGATCGAACAGGTTCACATTCATGAAAGCGCAATGCAAGGTGAGGATACAAGTTGTTTTTGGGCTGCTGTGGTACTTTCCGTCTATACATTGGCAATTTAACATGCACTACATGGAAAAGATTGTTATACACAAACCCTGCCCTCCTTGCAAACAGCATCTGAGTCATGCAGAATAGCAACGCGTAGCGCGAGGGAACCAGGAAACACTTGCTCCTGTATCGTTCGCTTACAGAGAACCTATGTGTGGCTACGCTAGTCCTATACATTTAAATTATTTCATTTAATAATTATAAAGAGAGTCAATTAGCCATTTCTGCCTGAGACGTAGGTTTAATGTCGTATGTAGCCTAATAGAGACTTTAATTTGAACCAATTTATATCTTATGCAATGCCAAACCTCTAGACCAGCGGAGCGTGCCGTACACACACAAAAAAGAACGTAATGACGTTAGGTGCTAGCTCCATAAAAAGTTAATAATAAATTAAGCGGCCATTTCGTGAAGAATGCCTTGCGCATTTCGAGAAGGCAGGATCAAGCAGGCCATAGCATACGGGAACCTGTGGAAGTATGGCGGCTGTGCTTTACACGACTCCGCTCTTCTGTTCTGAGTGTACGAAAGGTGGCTACAGTATGTCTTTCGTGCGGAATGCAGAAATCGGTAGTCGATTTAGAAAAGCTTTGTGTTAAGAGTAACTTGCGCCACGAACCTCCCTTAATGAAGTATTTAGACGGGCGAGATCCAAGAATGGTACAAGTGATCGCGCATGTTATCGAGAAATGAGCTTGCGCCGTGGAATCCCCTAAAACCGGAATGGTTGGTCTATGCCGATGTCATGCAGGCCCTAAGGGGTGACCACTACCCTCCGGTTCGTATATAAACTGGATGTAGCTTTCAGATGGCGTAAGTCGTTGAGCGCAATTTCTGTGCCAAAATTGTTGAACTCCCGTACGCCCCGCTCTGAAAACTGATCGCGTGCCCCAGCTGATCAGCTCACAAGCACTGCACCAACAGGGGTCACTACAGCTCACCGGCGGTGACGCATTCCGTACGTACTCACTGCCTCCCAAGAACGCAGTCGGCACCGGGCCGGCCACGGTAATGGTGAGTGATATGCAGTCTTAGAGCAATAAATGACCGGCAATTGTTGATGTTCAGTGAAGCACTTACCATACTTGGGCAAAGGAAGACGCTACGAGGGAAGCTTGATAGTTGTTTCAACAAGAGCACCATTGCAATACTATGATAATGGACGGGAAAAGAAGTTCGACCCTTCTGCCCCTTGACGACACAGTCGATGAGCGAAGCTGAAATGTGCAGCCCTGGTGTTTATTACTGAATTTCTTGGTGATGTTGCCCACACCATTCTATTGAGCTTATATGACAGTGGTCACTTCAAGTGCAGCACGTTCGACTTTGCATGATCTCCGTCACGCGTGGTAACTGCCCGAAAGCAAGAGTGCGTCGAGCGCAAGGGAAGGAGCAAATGACTTCTTCCTGCGTATGTAGTCTCTCCGTTGTTACGACTGGCCGGCTACAAGAGCCGGCCAGCGGGTAGCGTGGTGGCGAGCGGCGACAACGACCCGCAGATACCGGGACTCAGGGTGACGGGAGACGGGGCAAAGAGATTAAAGGAAGTTTATTTCACATATTTACAGGGAGCTTGCTTCCGCAAGGCTCCACTAGCAAGAGGATTCTCCAGAGCGTCCTTTTCCGAGGGCTCCCGCGCTTTTTGTTTCCCGGGCTCTTCTCCCATTGGGTCCTGGGCGAGGAAGGAAGGCGAGGATGGGAGGTGTCCAAAACGTCCTTGACAGGCCCATGGCTGTAGTCACAGAAGGTCCCGGGGGACGATACCGGAGCCGATCGCGTCACGCGGCCAGCGTCACCGTCATCATACGTGCAGGTGCGCACACATTCCACCTGGTAATAGTTTGTGTCCCCATGCTGATAACGTCGGCACTCGCCTCCCGAACCACTTCCAGATGTGCCGGACGGGGTGGGGTCGCCTCTTCGAACTAATGGCCAAAGGTACCGGTGGGGTCTCGAAGAAACGACCACCCCTTCAGCTCAGCAACTGAAGTCTTTTTCTCGGTACCACCGCAACGCCTCGGCTGAACGCAGATGTTTATATTCGCGAAGACGCGGAGCTCAGGCCAAACGAGCCGGCGCCCTTCCTCGTTGGGCTCGTTTTGCACGCCAAACGGAACAAGCCCCGTCACCGCCGTTATGCCTAGTTGAAGACAGCTTCGCGGTAAAATGAGCGCGGCGCCCCGCCCACCACCAAGTTATCCAAGACAACAGGGCCCATATCCTACCATTTCAAGCGCTACAAGTGCCCGTGTTTAGTGGTCTTGATCTAGTGTCGCGCAACAATGCAGGGGGAGAGCTGTTGTGCGATATGTTCCCCTAAAGCACCGAGATGGAGTGGCCCAATATGCTAGAAAATTAATCAATGAGAAATAGAAAAAGAGGCGTTCCGGTACTTCGGGGTACCCAGAATCAAACAAGACAGATGGGTTGCTGTCGATGTTTGTAACCACATCGCAAGTGCTACAAACTTGGCAATACGTTTCCTTTTTACAGCGAAACTATGCATAGCTCTGGCAAATCCGTCCTCCGCAAGCAAAAGATCCAATGCCGGTAAGAGCAAGGCATGTACGTGTGTGAGCCGCACTAGTTTGGTTGAATGTTGCCTTATGGCCTTACAGAACACGGCCTTACAGCTCATTTCTCATCCTGAATGGTCAGGTATCATGCATCATTACTGTACTCCCACCCCTTACGTAATGCCCACTTGGGGCGTTTAAAGGGCCACTAAGCAGGCTCCAACTTTTTCTTTAAGCCGCCCAAACAAGCTAAGTGTATCATTGAGAAGGTTGCGGCGATCACATTATGCGAATATGGCAGCGCTGCGTGCCACACAGACGCCGTATTTCAAAAACAATTCCTGCGCCTCTTTCCTGTGATTGACCAGTCACGCTCGCATACTAGGTGTCGTCAAGTTCTACCGCGAACAACTTTGCGTAGCTACAGCTCGTTGATTGGTCGAAACGTCTATTGTCAGATCCTCTGGCCATCCCACCGGCGTGAGCGCAGGAGCAGCGCTGGCCGGAGCAACCGGTACTGCAGCGCAAGCGTCAATGACGTCAATTGCTCACGTCATGTCACGTGTCAAAAGTGGGAGGAGTTACGACGGCGCGCCGCGCCTACCCTCTCCTCGGCGGAGAAGGGCGGGGAGGCGGACCGAGAAAACGAAACCGACGCAAGCAATCAATCAATCAATCAATCAATCAATCTTTATTTATGTCCATTTCACAGACAGAGGAGCGGCGAAAAAAAGCTGTCTCCAGACAGCTTGACGAGCTCGCCGCCCCCATTTACAAGGGCTCACGGCAGCACACCGACAGTTTTATATACGATTTGAAAAAAAAGAAATCAGAAAAAAAATACATCATTGTGAAGACTCTACATCATTCGAGAAACACTGGAACAAGATAATAAAAAATAATCAAAATATCAGAAACGAAATATATACATATTAGTAATCAATACCGTTTACAAATTTCAGGCGTAGCTTGCCTGATGAACAGCAAAAAAGGTCAAAATTTGTTAATATGTAATAATTGAGAAGGGAAGGCAAGGTATGGCACAAACGCTGCGTTGAGGAGTTTAAACGAGCGGCCGGTACCATGGCCATGTCTCCCCTTTTCGTGTCGCATAACTCTGTTTTTTCTTTTCCAGGCACGCAATCTCTCTTAAGTACTCTAAGTTGTCTTTAATTTCAAATTTAAAACGAACACTTAGTCTATAGCGATACAGCTGATGAATGGTGATAATGTTAGCATCAATAAACAGGTCAGAAGTTGCTGTCTCAAAAGGCACATTATAAGTAAACCGAAGGAACTTTTTTTGCATTTTATGTATTTTTTGTAGGTTAGAAAATGTCGTTGTGCCCCAGACAAGTATACAGTAGTTTAAATAAGAGCAGAACAGCGAATTATAAATAGTTAATTTCACCCGCGTGGAGAGAAGATGTTTGAGGCGACCAACTGTTCCTGTTATGCCAGCACACTTTTTGACTACTGCATTGACATGGCTATCCCAGGACATACTTGCAGAAAATACCACTCCTAAACTCTTAAAATTATCGACAATTTCAATGCTGCGACCATTTAAAACTATATCTGCATGGGGGGGGTAATTCTTTATTCTTTGCTCTGAAAATAACAGCCTTTGTTTTACTTTCATTGATTTTCATGCCATTTCTTAATGACCATTCTGCTAATTTTTGTAATGTGTCATTACAAGTACCTATGAGGTCATGCATATTGTTACCAGAAAAGAAAATGCTGGTGTCGTCGGCATATATAATGAACTTTGCGCTAGAATTAATACGTACAATATCATTAATATATAAAATGAACAACAGAGGACCTAATATGCTCCCCTGCGGAACTCCGCAGGGTACCCTTATAGCCTTTGAGCGTGCCTTATCGATTTCGACTATTTGTTGCCGGTTGCTTAGGTATGACCTTATTAGTTCAAGTACACAACCCCGTATGCCATAACAACTTAGCTTCTTTATTAGAATTTCATGATTAACCAAGTCGAATGCTTTCGTATAATCAATGAACACCCCAACCGTGATTAGTTTCTTTTCGAACTGGGTTAAAATATACTCTTTCTGTTGAAGCAATGCCAGCTCTGTGGATTTGTTTTTATGGAAACCGAATTGGCATTCAGTGAGCAGTTTGTTTTTTTCAATGAAATTTATGATTCTCTTATGTATTAGCTTCTCGAGGACTTTTGAGAAAATTGGCAAAACAGAAATAGGCCTGTAATTTCCTAATTCATTATGATCACCCTTCTTATACAACATTACTACTTTTGCAATTTGCATGTTACTGGGAAACACGGAGGTCTTTAAACTAAGATTGTATATATGAACAAGAATAGGCACTAGGATATCTGCAACAAACTTCACTGGTCTTATCTGGACACCGTCTATGTCATTACTACTACTATTATTCAAGTTTTTAATTATAGTTAATACCTCACTTGATGTCACAGGGTGCAAGAACAGGGACTTTTCAGTTTGTTGTTCTAAATCAACAGGTACATCAGATGATATTTGGTCAATGGCTATATTCGTTTGAAAATGATTGACTGCGTTAGCTAGTTTAGCACCAGAAAGCTCCTTACCACCGACTTTCAAATTTAATGTGTCACACTGTGCTCGGTCTGGATTCAGTAAGGCATTCAACCTATTCCAAAACACCTCACGCCTTCCCGTTTGAGTTTCTAAAACAGATGTATAGTGCTCTTTTCTCGCTAATCGAAGCCTCTGAGTTAATATATTTCTATATTGTTTAAACACAGCCAGATCCTCTGGACGTCGAGAAGCGATGAATTTCCAATATAACTGGTCTTTCTTTTTAATCTCTTTGCGTAACTCTGGCGTTATCCATGGTTTGCGTATTTTCCTATTTTTCTTACGCATTTTCACAGGAAAGTGCATTTCATACGTTTGTTTGAATGCTGCAATGAATGAATAATACGCTTGCTCAACGTTACTGGCTCTGTAAATTACATCCCAGTTCTTTCTACTTAGTGTTTCACGAAAGGAGTCGAGGGCCGATTCTGTAAATGATTGATAAAAAATGGTCGTAGACGCACGCATGCGCCATTTCCCTGAGCACAAGAATATGGGCAAATGATCACTAATAGCACACGACAAGACACCCGACTTCATGCATGATTGTGAGCGGTTTGTAATGAATAGATCTAATACAGACTGGGAATCGGTTGTTATACGTGTTGGTTGATTAATGACATTGATGAAACCGTTCGAGTGGATAATGTTTTCAAAGTTCGTAGTAGTCGTATTGCTATTGCTCATATCAATATTAAAATCCCCGGCAGATATTAACTCCTACTTCGCATCGGAAATGTCTGCTAGAAATTGGTCGTAAAAGTCAAGAAATTTTGCAGAATTGCCGTTTGGTGGCCGGTAACAGACGCTAAATAATGTATGACCACTTAATACGGAAAGTATTTCATAGTCAGGCGTGCGAGCGGAAAAGCGATCAAGTATCTGGCATTTCATATACCGATCTGTTAGTATCGAAACTCCGCCTCCACGACCCTCTTCTCTATTAAGATAATGTGTTTGATATCCCACCATTTTAAAGACGTCATGTTCGCAAGTGCTCCATGTTTCTGTGGGCATGATGCAAGAGAACTCAAATAAAAATTCACCAAAGAATTCTTCGAGGCCGATCATTTTATTTTTTACCGATCTAGTATTTAAATGAATACATGTTAGTGCACTGGGGCCTAGATTAGACACTACTCTACCAAGCTCGTCTGGCAAGTAATATTCATTCATAGCCATCATGTAGCGCATTCTTGGTGGAATATAACATGGCAGGCAGTTTAGGTTAGTTGCAAACTGATAAGGTCATCTGAAGATTTCACATGCACTGCGCGTGCTCCTTCAGATTTTCGGAGAAACACTTTCCCATGCGCGTACCATGCAAACTTAAAGCTGTTTTCTCGTGCCCAATCCTTTGTTGCTTTCAAAAGTTGCCTGCTGTGCCGGGTTAGATTATCCTGGATGAATATGCGTGGCTGTGCATCCTTCAGCTTTCTTTTATTCCTCATCCAGAGATCCTTGAATGACTGCCTAGTAAACCGAACAATTATTCCTGGAATATTATTCTGTCGTGCAGGCAGCCTATGGGCACAGACTATGTCCTGTTCAGAAAGGCGTGGGACATCAAGCTTGTCCGCGACTTGGTTTAGAACTGACACAAGGTTTTCGCCCTGCACAGCAGGCACTCCCTGAATTTCTAGGTTTAGTTGGCGACTTTTGTACTCGAGGTCACATACTTCCTTGTGAAGCTGAGCTTGCAGCGAGTGATTATTACACTCTTTACTTTCTAATTCAGCAACTTTCTTTTTTAGTATCTTGATTTCACTTTCCTGGGCACTGATCGTATTTTTCAGCTCCTCAAACGTGCGAGACATGAACATCAACGATTGTTCCATACCCTCAACCTTTTCCATGAGTGGAGGAAGTTTCTCGAGTCTAGAGTTTATTGAAACAAGAATTGCTGCTACATTCACATCAGATGAATCCGCCCCACTCTCACTATATTTTCCGGTACTTCTACAGCTCTGACAACGCCAAGTTTTCTTTGTACTTTCGGGTTTTCCCTTGTAGGATTTTTCTAAAATTCCGGCACACTTGCCAAAATGATAGCGTTTGGTACATTCAGAACACTTGACAGCGCCACATTCGTCTGAAAGGGCAAGCTGACAAGAAAAACAGGTGTCAGGCATTGCTTCAGTCAAAGCAAAAAACAAAAACACAGTTGTCACAATATGGCGGAGAGCAAGGCAGCTGCGGCAGCAGCACCAAAAGCAACGTTCTTCAACAAAAGCGTAGTACAACAAACCTGTAACAGATGCGACAAGGTATGAGCGATGTTGTCACGGTGCTGCCGCTACCGCCTGTGGTCCACCGTGAGGATGTCCAGCTTTTATCAACTGCGCGCCAAGGAACCACCCCTGCGCAGCTGCCTCTTCGACGAGCTCCACAGCACGCAGCTGACGTGCTGCCGCGACGAGGGGCGTCACTTGCAGTGTGTCGAAGTTCCGGCGGATCGCAGTCGTAGTACCCCAAGACGAGTCGGTCGGGCTGCAGGATAGCACAAAGGGACAAGGCATCCACGGCGTGTCGACAACGTCAGCTGTAACAGATGCGACAAGGTATGAGCGATGTTGTCACGGTGCTGCCGCTACCGCCTAAACCCTTGTAACTTCTTTATTATTGCACCTATTCGCAAAATTCTTGCGGGAGCATGTTCACGTCGCACAGGAGCGCAGTTATATCCTTAAAACAAAGTTTGGACCTCGGGGTTGTTTAGGGGCCCTTTAAGGAAATAAAGTGAAATGAAGTGAAAGTTATATTCGCGACATGTTTGAATGCCAAGGGTTACTTTTGCGAACCCGGTAGCGAAAACCTAGGCCACAAAACTCCTCATTTTCGCC
This sequence comes from Hyalomma asiaticum, assembly GCA_013339685.2. NCBI lineage: Eukaryota > Metazoa > Arthropoda > Arachnida > Ixodida > Ixodidae > Hyalomma > Hyalomma asiaticum. The sequence continues at coordinate 2,620 of JABSTT010002572.1, read as the reverse complement.
TTTACCGATAGTAGCAACACTAACCAAGATTTTTGCGACACTAATCAAGATTTTTGCGAAAAAAAATTTTTTTGTCTTTTACAGTGATTTGAACTTTGCCGTAGTGGGTGAAACCTAGGTTGCGAAAAAATACTCTAAAATATACAATACTTCACGGAACACCTTAATATCTGCTATTTGCTTGAAAAGGAATGGCACTATCTTATTATCACCCATTAACGACCACTACTATGTCTCACGATGTGCTTTGTGGTGAAGCAATGCTGCAATTCTGCGCCCAATTTGATTATTTTTTAAAAATTCTACGAATATTACGAACACAAATGGACTCTATTGCATGGCTGGATAATTGGCAGTAAGCGTGTTAAAAAGTACTGAAGTCGACGACTGAGTAGTTTCGAAGTGGAAAGGGCGCAAACATTGCAAAATGCGTGAAATGCCCCATGTTCAGGCACATGTAGAGTGGTAATGCGTTCCAAGTAAAAATGCACGCTTGGTGGCATTTGGAAGAGTAAACAAAGGAGACTTATTGTGAAAGTTTAATCGGAGTGATATTTTTTTAGGAGAGAAACAAAATTTTATGTTGAGCGTTCGCGACGTGCCTGGGCGCGGGCCCGTAAGTCCGCTTCACTGCGTCGCCACACTTCCTTGGGACAACGGAAATATGCCGCACCCACGCGGGTGGCAAGATGGTGTGCTGCTGTGAGTTTTCACGTTGCTGAAAACTAGCAAACAGTGTATATGGCTGGCAGAAGATTTCGGAAAGGCACTAAAGGCTGCCGGTGAGTAGTCGGAGCTGAGCGCGCCACGGCACTACATGCGCACGTCCGACAGACGCAGCACTCTGGTTCTGTGCCCGGTTTTCAATCTCTGCGGAGGTTGCAGTCCTTACCTCCGCTGCCGACGTGTGGTTTTCGCCACTTGAAATGCCTGTGTTGCTGAGTAGGAAGTGAGCTCGGCATTAAGAGTGGTCAGTGATGATGGCATCAAATGGTGAAACGTGCGCGTACCTTTGACGGAGATTGTAGATTCAAACCTTGCTGAGAGCTCAACTTTCTTTTTTTCAACCCTAATCTCTGGCAATCAGAGCACAAATATACCTTGGATATTTTCTTCTCACCTGGTAAAAAGCTCATGGGGTGTAAGGATATGTCCCTTGTAGGGTCTCTGAATACTTGCCCTGGCTGCCAGCCGCTTCACGGTGCCGCCAACCCCATTGCAAGCCTTTTTCATGGAAGCACAAGTTCACAAAATTTTTGTTGTTTTTGTACTGCGACGATGCACCATCGGAAAAGTAGTGAACTTTTTTGACATCAGGAAGTTCATGTTTTAATACACTGAGTACTGCATCTTAAAATGTAGCCACTGGAGCTGTAGTGTGTTCCGAGACAGTCCGAAATCACAACAAATGATTGTGCCCGAAAGGAGCCAGTGGTAATGTGCTTGCGTGTTTACCCAGTGGTATGATTGGGGAGCATATCTTGCACAAGGAAATTTTAATTATATGCGAAGTGCAAAATATGAATCAACTCGTCGTCCTTGAGGTTCGTTTTCAGCTCTCTTAAATATTTTGCTTGCTCCTTGCTCACGAAGCGGTGCAACTTTAGCTCTTGTAGCATGTCTACAAACTTTTCAGAAAATTCGGCTGGAGTTAAGCTAATTGTTTCGAGCTTGCAGCGGACACCACTGATACATTGCTGAATATGAAGGTAGTCAATCTTATCGGTATCGAGAGATGATGCGTTGCCCGGCATGCTTCTGAGAGCGTCGCTGCAACCCGAGTGCTGCGTCTGTCGTACGTGCGCATGTAGTGCCGTGGCAATGAAGTAGCGCTCAGCTGCTCAACATAAAATTTTGTTTCTCTCCTAAAACAAATATCACTCCGATTAAACTTTCACAAATAAGTCTCCTCTGTTTACTCTTCCAAATGACACCAAGCGTGCATTTTCACTTTGACCGCATCACCACTCTACATGTGCCTGAACATGGGGCATTTCACGCATTTTGCAATGTTTGTGCCCCTTCCACTTCGAAACTGCTCAGTCGTCGACTTCAATACTTTTGTACCACGCTTACTGCCAACTATCCAGCCATGCGATACATTCCATTTGTGTTCATAATATTCGTAGAATTTTTAAAAAATAATCAAAATGGGCGCAGAATTGCAGCATTGCTTCACCACAAAGCACATCATGAGACATAGTAGTGGTCGTCAATGGGCGATAATAAGATAGTGCCATTCCTTTTAAAGCAAATAGCAGATATTTAAGGTGTTCCGTGAAGTAGTGCATATTTCAGAGTATTTTTTCGCAACCTAGGTTTCACCCACAACGGCAAAGTTCAAATCACTGTAAAAGACAAAAATTTTTTTTCGCAGGAAATACTTCAAGAGGACAAATAGTGCACTGATATGAACGTCCACAATTTTTTACAATAGAATTGGAGAGGGTCGAGCGCAATGTCTGGGACGTTCGGCGTGGAATGACCCTCCTGTGTTCACGCCGGTGGGATGGCCACATTGACCTAGTTTCGACCAACCAACGAGCTAGAACTGCGCAAAGTTGTTCGCGGTAGAACGTGACGACACCTAGGATGCGAGGGCGACTGGTCAATCGCAGGA